>OZ038380.1:24108775-24344080 GCA_964036045.1 Eutreptiella sp. 'Long Island Sound 2002' | reverse complement strand
CAGAAGGCGGTGCACACACAAGGCGGAACACACAAAAGGCGGTCTGTGGCCACCGCAGGAGTCTTGTTATTTAAGGGGCCACAGGCAAGGCGGTACACACAGAAGGCGGTGCACACACAAGGCGGAACACACAAAAGGCGGTCTGTGGCCACCGCAGGAGTCATGTTATTTAAGGGGCCACAGGCAAGGCGGTACACACAGAAGGCGGTGCACACACAAGGCGGAACACACAAAAGGCGGCCTGTGGCCACCGCAGGAGTCTTGTTATTTAAGGGGCCATAGGCAAGGCGGTACACACAAAAGGCGGTGCACACACAAGGCGGAACACACAAAAGGCGGTCTGTGGCCACCGCAGGAGTCTTGTTATTTAAGGGGCCATAGGCAAGGCGGTACACACAGAAGGCGGTGCACACACAAGGCGGTGCACACAAAAGGCGGTCTGTGGCCACCGCAGGAGTCATGTTATTTAAGGGGGGTGCGGGGGCTGGCCCCCGCGTCGAGCGAAGCGAGCCGAAGGTAGGGGGGGGAGGTAGGGGGGGGAGGTAGGGGGGGGAGGTAGGGGGGGGGGTAGGGCGGGTCGAGAAGGTAGGGGGGGGGGTAGGGGGGGGGGAGGTAGGGGGGGGCGACTTCGTGCATACTATCCTTTCCTAGGTTGATTTCCCCCGACCATGGGACCTCAAGAAGGCAGAGGTGATGTATCCTTGTTGTTAACCCCCCATCATGGGGACCCCAAGCAGGCACGGCTGATGTCGGACCTCAGGATCATGATCAAGGCCGAGGGACAATCCGGCATTCTCTCCAAGTGCTGTATCACGTTCAAGTACTATAATCGAAGGTGACCTCACGGGCTTGATCTAGCCAAGACATACCATGCCGTCATCCCGAGACGGCCAGCAGCGGGGCTATGCCAGACGGCCATACACAGCACCCCCGGGTCCATCCTCCCACCCCCATTCGTGGAAGATAGACCACCTCCCGCCCCCACTGAAGGAAGTCTCCCAGGGTCTACAGGGTCTATAGTGGGACATGCTCCTAAGGCAAGGGTGACATAAGGGCGTTTGGAAGGGGTGTGCTTGGGGACTCTTCACGGGGGAACTTGGTCTAAAAAGTAGCGCGCAATGCGCGCGCAGTGCAACGGCTCACCCTTTGTCTATAGGAGAAGGGTTCTTCAATTGCAGCCCCTACACTCGTGAGTGCCCTATCGAGAGCACTACAGCCACTAAGTGCACTGCACCCCTGTGATTTAGAATCGGGCTCCATCTCTAGTGCCTCTTTAGACTCTTCTGATTACTCCGACTCCTCCAACCCAGAGCAGTCATGATTGTGAACATTTCCTAAACGTAGTCCTGTCTTCATGGACAGTATGTCATTCATCATCTGAAGCGGTTTTGTCCATGTGTCTTGCTTACCAAGGGATTTTGGGTGTTTGTTGTTGCACTGTCAACGGTGGTGCCCCCCCTCCCCCCCCCAACCCCTGTCCACCCGTTCCCAGCTCAACCCCCCAACCCCCAACCCCCCCTTCTGATCCAGGTCTGAGTCAGCCCCAAGGCTTTTGGGCCCGGTCCATTGAGTGGGGGTGGGGGTTGGGGGGCAGCCACGGGGACTTATCCCCCCCTTGTGCAAGTGAAAATCTGGGATCCTTTGCTCCGGACGCATATCAACCCATCGTTGCCCCGTGATGGTCGGGTGGGTAGGTGAGTGGGTGGGAGGTAGGGAGGTGTGTGTGGATGGAGGATGGTGTTTACGAGAGTTGTGAGGTACGTGAGTTGGTGCGAGAGTGGCAGTGAGTGGGTGTGTGGGTGAGTGGGTGTCGGAGGGAGTGAGGGTGGCACTGGATGGGCACGCAGCTTCTGTCGTTTGTGCATGCGTGTTTGCGTGGGCATGTGCGTGCTTGGGTTGTGCCTAGTCGAGGGAGTGAGGAGTGTCAGACAGACGCACACGCTCGCGCGCGCAATGCTGACTCACAACGACCCTCTTGCTCTGCTGACTCAAAGAAGCGTTTTCTCAGCCCTACTAGGCCGAGCGCCCTCTGCTGTTCTCACCCTGACCTTTGGTTGTTCCGCTATCCCTTCCAATGCGGGAGTGAGGGTGCGGACATTGGAATACACTGACGACATGGAGCCAGGCGTCAGTGTTTGTGCATTGGAGTACATGGACAGGATGGGACTGTCTGAGAGCGTACGTACATTTGATTATGAGATGACACTGGGTTGGGTGTGAGAGGCGGGTCAGCATCGCGTCGGTCTATCCATCGCCTTGTGCTATCGCAGGCTCGCCTACAAAGGGGCCCTAGCACAGGGGTCGGAGCATGGGCAATCCGGGGATGTGGGGCACGGTAGGTGCATGGCGGCTGTACACAGTGTTCATGTCGTGCTGAGAGGGAGGCAAGGCCGCATTGGGCGGAGATTCAAACATTGGTGTAGTGCGTACATTGCTGTAGAGAGGCGATGTATGATAGCGAACGCTTTGGATTTGTTGAAATGATTGGGCGTCGCAGACACACACACACACACACACATACAAAGACAGAGTGTATGTGCATGTGATTTTGACTGCATTGTTCGGTGGGGCGGGGGGGTGAGGAGGGGGGGCTGTTGGGGGGCTGTGATGACGAGTTACGAGTTATCTGCATGAGCCCTTGGGACAGGCTGAAGACTAGTGATGGCTCATAAATTGGGCCACAAATTGGCCCGTTCCCCCACGGCACGCACCTCAAAAAACAAAAATGATCAGCGCGCCGTGTGGGATCATTTGGAGGGGTTTTTATGGGGGGGGTTGGAAGTGGATGGCACACAGGGTTGGAAGGTGGAGGACCAGCAGCAGGGTGGTGAACCCCACACCCAAGGGGTGCCTCACAGTGCAAGACGAGGGGACCCGGTGTCTGGGCCCCACGTACAAAAAAAGACCCCCCACAGCACCGGCCCCAGCCAACCAAACATTGGGGCTGAAGCAAAACACACCAACCCCATGGCCCAACAAGCAACATTGCCCCAATACAGGTCTGGTGGGGCGACAGCTTCTGGCCCACACCCGCCAGCGGTTGGCAGCCAATGGAGGGTCGGGCGGTTGGGGCACAGTCTTCAGGGCTGTCAGATGGTCCGCTGCGCCCTCACTTTATATGCCTCTGTGGGTCAGACAAGGATGCCCCGTGTCCTGAGCCCCGACGCCCCTCACACCTCAGGTCTGGCCAGCCCTGTCTGAGTCGGCCATTACAGTGGGGTCGACAGACCGCAACGACGACCGGTCGTCTTTCTCAAACTACGGGGCCTGCGTAGACCTCTACGCGCCTGGCAGCAATGTCACCAGCACGCTCCCAGGGGGCCGTGTGGGGCTCATGTCCGGCACCTCCATGGCCGCACCTGTCGTCAGTGGGGCTGCAGCCTTGTACATGGAGACCCACCCTGACGCCACCCTCCCTGAAGTCAAGGCCGCACTGCTCCGGAACGCCGTGGGTCAGAAGCACGTTGTCCCCGCGGTGCGGCTGCTGATGGTGCACGTGCATGACCGCAACGGCACGCGTGGAGCGTCGGCACCGCCACAATGAAATTCGGGTGCGCGGACGAGCGCAGGTTTAGGGCTTTTCGACCGCTGCATTTGTGTCCCCCCTGCCCCTGCCCCTGCCCCCAGTGGTGTGTCCTCATCGCTCGGCCATCTCCGCTTCGGTGTCCGGAATGACCGAATGCCGCTGCCCCGAACGTCTTTTCGTTCAAAACGCTGTTGCAGCTGTTTGCCGACACCGGCGACTGCTGTCTGTTGCCGTTGGTAAACCGTCGCCTGCGCCCGTGTGCAGAGCGCTACCGCCTGCAAACATGTGAACTGCGGTCCGTTTTGCCGGGGTACACGCCACGATGCCCGTCTCTCGCATCCCATCGGCCGGCATTTCACCGGCATCCGCCGATCGTCCGCCGCTGTCTTCGGTTGAGTGGCAAATCCTGTCGGATACGGTTTGCTGAACGTCAGCTGCTATTGGTTACTCGTTCCCGCTGTCGATCATTTTCTCAGCAGCCATCGCCCAAACGTCCTGTGCCGCTGTCACCCCTCCGTTGCTCCTCCGCGGCAGCCTGTGCCGGCGGCCGGAACATGCCGACTGTGTACGTCCGTTGCTGTCCTGGGGGCGCCCGGCACATGGTTTGGGGTACAGACACAGCCTCCGCGGGGATGTGGCGATGGGTATGGGCCAGTTCGGTCTGTCTGCCCGAACACCCCCCTCCCCCGCCCTTCTGCATTCCTCGTCGGACACTCCGGTGAAGACGGCCGCCTGAGACTCCAGGAAGTGGCATTTGCTTTCGGGGAATCGCGCTTCTTGCGGACGCCCTGGCCCTCACAAAAGCTGCTTGTGCGGCAACCCCCCATGATCCCATGATACACGGGTCGCCCTCATGACACCATGATGTAGAGGTCCCCTTCTCCCCTGGCTACTGCCCACAGACCTGCTGGATCCTCCCCCTCCCCCCCCCCCCGCGCCCCTCCCAATGTCCTTCGGATCAGTGTCGAGGAAGTGTTCCTCTGGCGACAGGGGGCCATCTGTGCGCTGAATTGCGATTGGGTGGCGTTCGCCAGTCAATCCAGGCATTTGACGTTGCGCTCACGAAGTGTGTCAGCCCTGTACACTGCCGAGATAGATGCAGATAAATGGGTGGGCAGGAGGGAGGGAGGGGGGGAGGGAGGGAGGGCCTGTGGTTGAGCGTGACGGTGGTTGAGCGTGTAGGCCGGTGGATGAGTCAGGGAGGGGATGTACTGTCATGGATCAGGGGTTGGTTGGTCACATACCGATAGATTGATGCGGAGGTGTGGCCTTGTTTGCTTCGGTTCCGTGTCCACTGCCCGACCACGCGCCCACGGTCCTCCTGCAGACCTTGGCAGAGTGCAGCCTTGTTGGGCCTGCGATACTCCGCAGGAGGATGATGTGTGTGCGTCCACACTGTGCGGCCAGTGGGTGTGGTGGCGCCCGGCGATGCAGTCGCTGGCCTGAGCGTTTCGGTGACGTGAGAGATTTCGCATGGCGGTATGCCACATCACTCTGAACCGCAGTCTCCTCAGCCACTCACTGTCTGCCCGCCTGAAGTCCTGCTGTCATCTCCATCGCATCATCATGTGCAATGCTGTGTGCAAACATCACGCAGTCATCACAGGTCGCGTTGCACGTTGCAGTAGCATGATGCACAGGGCTCGTTTGTGTCGTTTGCAGTCATCACATTCTTGTTTCTTCGCAGTTCCCCTTATGGTACTGCATGCAGGGCATGTGCATGGTGTTTCCACTGCGGTTGCACAGTGTATCATATCACCACAAGCAGTCAGGGGCAGCAGATGTGCAGTTGTGTCACCTCTTTGTCGCCTCTTTGTATTCAGATTTTAACGTTTTGTTTTATCTGTGTCAGGCATTTGAGTACAGCCGTAGCGCTGCATGTTGGGAAGCTGGCAGGGGCATGGAGGTGGGCCACAGGGTAGGGCCTGGGGCAAGTTTGCGAGTATCTTGGGTCTGTTGTGTTCACCATGTAAGCATGAATTACTCACCTGTAGTATCACGTGTGTTTCTTTGTCAGATGATTGCTCAATGTTTTGCACAGGAGAGGCAAACATGGGTGCATTCGACGATAGTGTGATGGTTGGCATCTCCTCTGCAGGCTGTGAGCAGCACACATACTTCACAGTGCAGCCTCTGTCCCAGTCGTGTTGTGTCGGCAGCACGGTACACTGGGTTCGCATTGGAATTCCCCGCTTGTGAATCAAAAGCCTTGACAATATGCTGCACACTTCCATCCAACATGGAGTGCATTTGTGCGACTGAGACAAGAGTGTGAGTGTGATGTGATTGTGTGCCGCATGCGCTGTAAGCCCCAGGGTCAAGAAAGGAGACCACTGAGAAGTAGTGGGCCTGAGATTCACACAAATGGGAAGTTTTGAGTTTAGAAGAATGCAAGTACTGGTCAAAGCTCAGTCTGGTGTGTCGGGAAGTTTGCTTATGGCATGGCACCATTGGACTGAGCATTTTCTGTGTTCATTTGTTAGTGACACAGAAACTCAAAAAAGCACCTTAGCAGCACCTAGAAATTATTCTGACAGGATTAAAGTGAGGGTGTTATCGCACAAATCCTAATTATTTACGGAAATAATTAATTCCCGGCACAAGGTGTTGTTGGAAAAAAAAGCAAAAAAAAAATTTTTCAGCCTCATGCCCTCCGCAAAAATGGGTTCCGCAAAAAAATCGCAAAGGTAAAATATTTTTTGCCCCTCCCCCCCCCCCCCCTTTTGAGTGCATCCATGTCAGAACCACAGGAAGGATGCTGTTTTTGAGCCAATGTTTGTTGTCCCCCCCTCCCCCCTCTTCCACGTCTCATGCCCCATTCTGTACCTCGCTTCTCTTCCAGAGAATGTCTCATGAATCAGGTATCAGTATCAGGGCAGCCAGGATTGCGCTTGTTGTGCCGCAAAGCAGGTAATGATCCGAAACAGTTGATTGTTGGTCTGCATGTCTGTGCTATAGAGTGCAATCCCAGAGTCCAACTGATCCACATTTGTATGCGTGTGTAGGAATTGACTGCAATCCCACAGTCCAAGGTACCTAAAGTAATTTGCAGTGGTATCAAAATGAGTAAACCAAAAACTGGGTCAATGCAAAAAAAAATTAAAAAAATATGAATTTTCAGGTTCATACCCTTCGCAAAAATGGATTCCGCCAAAAAAAATTGCAAAAATGAAGTAATCTTCCACTATTTTTGGGTGCTACCGCAAAGTTTTGCCAAAACAAAATTCAGAATACCCAACGCAACACCTAGGATTCTGCAAATAATTAGGATTCGTACAGTATTTCCCAAGAATATTTTCAGCCGAGGGAGTCCTCAAAAGGGTGTCACACATAAGAAACACAACAATCCGGCTTACAATTTGTCATAACCCAACAGTGGGGTTGTAGCTGCATGCTGAGGAGAGGAGAGGAGGAATTCAAAGCAATATTAGGACATGGCAGGGAGCCAAGGGAAGGAGGGAAGGGGAATTAACATATGAGGTAATTCCAATTCTTTCGGATTGCCCGTGCGTCTGTTGCTGTTTTATCGCTGAAAGTTTGGCAATATTCTTACAAATGCCATTTTGCCTTTTTTGCTCTTTGTAGAACCATAGGACCAAATTTTGGCACGGTTCCCAATACAGAGGATACATACAACAAGAATGTTGGTAATATGCGGGAGTCAGCATAAAAATTTTGCCCTTCCGGTTGAGGCTGGCCAATCCCATTCCGTGTTTGTCCATTTGTGTTGTTATTGATGCCGCATGCATATAAGAAAGAAGACAAGGCACTGCGAAACGAGGAAAACAGCTTTCTAAGTAGTGGAAAAGAAAGGCAGTCACGGTGAATCGCACACTATGGTGTGGACCAAGAGTGCTGGATGAGTATGGGGTTTGGCAAATGCTGTTTAGGAGAAGTTATACAGGGGGTGGTAATAGTTCGTAAGTGTAAAGGTTCGTTTTGTAGCAGTTCGTATGGGTGGTGTTCCGAATTGTTGCATGTAGAAACCGCCCGCTGTTACGAACCGCTGCAGCAACGAACTAAAACCGCACAGATGTGTTCCGGGATTGGTCAAATTTGGGAAAGGAGAACACAGGCTTTTGTATCGCGCTCTGTTGAGCTTCTGTGGTCATAATAGTAGTAATAATGATGATAGTAACAATAATGATCAATAACATTCATAATTTTTCTGTCTTCAGTCATGCAGCGCTTCCTCACAAAGGGAGGCCAGTCCATGAACGACGCTCTGGCTGCAGTGGTGTCGCAGTCCTAGAGCAAGAAGGTCTCCACCAGTTCTAAGGCCCGTCAATACAAGAGCTCAGCGCCGAGGACTTGGCTAGAGTGGACGCCGTCGCAAAAGTCCCTTTGTGTGCAACTGTTCCTGGAAGGTAACTACAACCACGTTGTGCTGCGTTACGGGTGTCAAGCGCCGCCCCTTAACACGCTTCGCACCTGGGCTGGCAAGGTGCAAGAGGGTGAGCCACTGGAAGGGTACGGCACCAACTCAGTTCTCAGCCGCACAGAGGAGGAGACCATTCTGAAGTTCATCAAAGAGTTGAAGTATGAGGCTGCCGTGATTGACCTGGACACCATTGCGGCGCTTGGAAGAACAGTCGCTGAGAGGTCTCGTGGGCCTGGTCTTGCTCCTGTTTTGGACCGCCAATGGGCTGCAAACTTTCATCGCAGGCACAAGATGGGTAGTCTCAAGAAGATCACGACTGAGCGGCTGCCTTCTACAGTGTCTGACTTAGCGCTCGACAACAAATGGAGACGTGAATTCTTGGACCTCGTTGAGCAGCCTCAAAAGTATGGTGTGCGTATCCCTGAAGGTGAACCCCAGTCGCTGCCGCCGTGGGCGCAGTTGGGCCTGGACAAGACGCCCCTCTAGTACGCGCCCAAGTTGCGCGGAGGGTATGCAGCCGGAGACAAACAAGTCAGACACTACAGCAGCGCTGACAAGCGACAGGCCACGGCCACGCCTGTGGTCAACCGGGGGGGCACCGTAAAGGTACTACAAGTGTTGCACAGAGGAAAGACACGGTGCTGCCATGCGCTTCTCGACCTGCCTCAGGGCCTGCCATCCTACATGCACGAAGACCACGCGGAGAAGAAGTGTCAGACTGGCGACACGTTCAAACGCCCGATGATCAAGGTCGACACTGAAGTTGCGAAGGACAGACGCGACCATGTGTCGTCATCATGGACTGGGTTGGAAGCCATCTCGACGATGATGAGTTGAAGCGCGTCGACGACGCTGAAATAAGGCTGGCGAACTTATACTATTTTGTGGCGCGGCCACATATGTATGTTTTCTTTGGCCGCGCTCGTCGCAGCCATGTCAGCAATGTTGCCGATCAGGTCATCAATCGAGGCATGAGAGCATGGTTGCGCGACAGACTGAAGCGTCGCCACATTGACCATTGCCTGAAGA
This sequence comes from Eutreptiella sp. 'Long Island Sound 2002', assembly GCA_964036045.1. Lineage (NCBI taxonomy): Eukaryota > Euglenozoa > Euglenophyceae > Eutreptiales > Eutreptiaceae > Eutreptiella > Eutreptiella sp. 'Long Island Sound 2002'. The sequence goes on along the minus strand of OZ038380.1, from coordinate 24,335,144 downwards.
TCCACGATGGACTGCTGCCAAAGCACTCCAAGCTGGATAGCAGCGAGCGTACGATGAAGGCGCTCCTTGTAACTTGGCTTGCTGAATGGGCTGCATCCCCTTTGACAACCACACACATCCTCAGCAGCTGGAACATGGTGTTTACAGAGGTGCCAGTGACAGAATCTGTAGATGATGTGGACCTCCCCTGCCCTTCAGTAGCCATCCCCATGCCTGCACCTTTGCTGTCTGTTGTTCCTGGTCATGTTTCAGATTCAGAGGAAGCCTCAGAGGCACAGGCAGAGGCAGATGAAGCCTCTGGGGCAGAGGTGGAGGACAACATTGACGTCCTGTCAGTCCCAGGCACACCACCTGTACAAAGAGCAGCAAAGAGGAGGGCTGAGACCCGGTTGGACAGACTTGCCAAAAGGTTTCGTGCTGCACCACGTGATGTACATGCTCAGCGTGTGGCCAGGGAGAACAAGCAAAGGGCAAGGGAGGCGCGGGAGGCAGTGCAGACTTCGGATGATGAAGGCACTCTGAGCTGTGCAGTGATGCTTACCATGAGTGAAAGAGAGTAGTACCTCCTGTTTCCTCTTGAATAACAGCGAATGGATCAAATTGAATGTGTGGTTCATCCTTTGCAACAGCGACATGTCCCTCAAAGGGCAGTGAAGTCTGTAGGGTTGGACGATTTGCACACGAGAGCACTTTTTTTTTTTGGGCATTTTTCCTAATTCACGCGAGTTGCGCACGGCAATGGTGGTTCATAAAAAAGCAAGAACTCTGACCACATCAGAGAAGAAAAACAATATAAAAAAAACAGGATTTTCGACATAGAAGTCAGTGACAAAAAAAAACAAACAATATTTCAGTAGGTAAAAAAAAACGGCATTTTAAATGCAGAAGTGAGTGACAAAAAGAAACAGTGTAGGTTTTTCAGCACAAAAAGGAGAGCAGGTTTTGAAGAAAAAAAAAGAGATAAAACATTTTACACAAATAGCAAGAGTGCAAGGTGTAGAAAAAAAAAGTGTAATGTTTTGAAAAAACGAGGAGAGAGAAATAGTACCAGTGTTGTACAAATACAAAGAAACATTAAGGTAATCAAAAGAAGACGATGTCGGTACCAACCTTTACATCGAAAAACACGAGCCTTTTACCAACCGCTGCATGAAAAACACGTCTAAAATCACCTTTTACCAACTGCTGCATATATGAACTATTACCACCCCCTGTACTTAACAAAAGATGTTTCTGAGACAAACTGTTGGGTGCAAGGACCCTGCGTCACATGTTGCCAAAGAAGCTGCCAAGCCTTGTGCCAAACCCTCAGGCAAGGTGGCAGTCAAGCCAAGCCTGCAGCCAGATCTGTAGCAGCTGTGCCCAATCCAGTGGCCATGTGAGCAAGTTGAGCTCTTCAAGGTCACATATTACCACCACAAAAGCACACACACCCTCTTTTGCAATAAATCTTAGCACATACGTACCATACTCTCTCGTGGTCAGTTTGTGCATCATGCGCCTTTGGTTTGTGCATGCCATACTGGATGCTACGCATTTCTTGTGTTATCCTCGCAGGGGCAAGGGAACCCTTCGCTCAGGAGAACTTGGGATTCTTGTGTGCATTTGTCTTCTTGTGGCAGGGTGTGTTGATGCATGCAACAACAATTTTCCGATTGACTACTGCAGAACAGGTTTGGTTGCAGATCAGAGCTGCACACCCACCCAGCACACAGTGAGATGTAACTGGGAAGCCTTTGCGCATTCATCTTTTTCCGGCAGGCTTTGCGTGCGCATGGAAAACCGAATTTTCTCAGCAGGACAAGTGACAAAAAATGCCAAAAGAAATTTTGTTTGGGAATTCAACCCGTGCCCGTCCATTGTGCATGGTGGTATATACGACTAGACCACCGCCTTGCATTGCCCCAATACTGCTCGAGGACCATATAGGGACCGAGAGACGAAAAACACTTGTTTCCAAAACTGAGCGGTATTTTGGGTTTCGACGTGACTCCAACTACTGTGTAGCCAAAAGGAAGGTGTGTTTCGGGCCTAGGACCCCATGGATCCCCAATCGGGCGCATGGAGATACCTTCGCCACTAATATCTACATGCCCCATGAAAATGGGAGTGCACCCATGGATCTCTTTGTCAAACATACCATGAGCAATACATACGCGGTAGACTTGGTCTAGCGCTTTGAATTCCACAATTGGGACATGGGCAAAGCCCTTGTCACGTATGGCTCCCCATCTCTTCGACCACACGAAGATATATAACATGTGCGTGAGCATATCCAACATATACCATGCATATAACAAATACCCTCAAAATATGGCTCCCACCATGATATGCCATGTCCCTCCATTGACATAACTTCACGTTAAAAATACGTAGGAACCCAAGGAAAGTTGCTATGCAACCCCAACACTCATGCGGCACACTCGAAAGTCGCATTAAAATATTCGGTTGCACGGTCCAAGAGTTATATATCACTTTATACCCTCTTGACCCTTTTCCCTTGCTACACCGGGCATGTGCACGCACCAAAGGCGTTTGATGCTTCCTAAATTAAGTTGAGACCAAGGCAGTTCCAACCCAACCTTCCTTATTCTCATTCCTCACACTCGCGCGTAGATATGGCTCTTCAAAGTGATCCCACGATTCGATTTTGTTTCCCTTATATCTCCAAGTCAAATGGGTGGCAAGTATAAGGGAAACCTGATTCGGGCATAGGGGAAGGAGTATGACCACTCGAAGAAGTCCAAATCAAGTGCGGCGATGTCGAAGTCGAAAATCCGATTTCGACATCACGAAAAATTCCGATTAAAATTTCGAGTGCTTATTTAGAAAATTGCGGAAGCAACGAACCCTTTACAGATGAAATCTGACCCTTCAGAAACGTTTCCGCCAAAATATCTGGAAATAACAGTTAACCAATCGGTTAACGCAAAATCGCGAGCCAACTGACAGTCGCCGATACATTGACCATCAGAACGAAAGGCTGAAAAATTACGGAAACATTATGATAATAAAACCCTGTTGATTCCTGATATTCCGATATATAAATCTCCGCTGGCGGTGCCTCGGTTCTGAATATGGCCGCTCATAGCCGGAATGGCCAAACCTATCACACTATCACATCGGGTTAGTCCAGGTGGATGGGAGAGTATGATATCAGCCAATGGCGGCTTGCCGGCACATAGATACACACCCCAAGTGACCCCAAGATGGCCACGGGGGTCCGAACCGGCTTCACCCCCCTTCTCAGAGCGTTGTATCCGCTCGGAAACCAATGAAGAGAGGACGGGAGGACCCCAACGGGCTCCAACCCCCCCCTCCATGTCCCAAGGACACATGGAGGCCCCACACACGTCGTAGGCGTCCCCCATGCCCCAAGGGAGGGGTGAGGACACTGATAATCAGCGCCCTACGCCATATCCGGTCTCCTCTTGATCTACAACATGGACCAAGGGGATCAAAGATAGAAAAACGTCGTCGGTCGACCTAAATAAGTATACCACAATGCAATATATATGTGGAGATCGAGTGAAGGGGGTATATGGCCGATCAAGGCCGAAAAATCCCCGGATGAACGCCCTCACTTGTCTCCCCATTCACAGAAACAAACAAAATGCCAAGGGGGATCCATCACGGTGCTACAGCAGCAACCAAATGGACCAATACGTCCTTGACATCCAAAGAAATACCCTTTTTCTTTAGGTAGTCCATCCAGACCGTGGTATACCTCGGCACGAAACTGCTCGGAGGTTCCCACGAGTCCCTGGACGCGGCGAATCCCTTCCATCGGACTTTATAAAGCCTTCCCCCAGGCGTCCCCAGGTCCGGCTTGTCCGCCAGGATCTTCTCCGCGGTGAAATCGTCGTCCTCACCCTCGTCGTCCGAGTCCACATCGCCGGCCGTGAACTCGAAGGTGACGGGACGTCCGCTGGGGTCTGGTGCTCGGGGACGAAGCTGGGTATGGTCGCGGTCCAGGATCTTGTTATCCCCCACTCGAACCGCATACACATCCTGTCCGACCTTCCGCACGATTACCCCCGGCACATACCAAGATGCCTGCCGATGCCTGGACAGGACATCCTTGTGGTGCCGCTCCACCCACACGGTGTCTTGGAGAGCATACTTCTGGACCTTCCCTTGCTTGAAGTACTTGGCCCTCTTGTCATGCTCGTCCTGAAGTGCCTTGCACACCTTGGCCGCCGTGTCGTCCGCCTCAGACATCATAGCGTTCGCATCCCGAGCCACTTTGCCATGGTTCATCCACGGGAGAGTGCGTGACACTCGATCCCGTAGGAACAGGATGCGATGGGGCGACAGTCCAGTGGGTCCCGGAAGGTCGTGATACGCCTGGAGCACTCTCCACAGCGAGTTATACCAGTTCCGGCCCGGTTCGTCAATGTGCAGCTGGCGGAACTTCTCGAACATCTGCCGCCCGGCCACCTCAGCCCGGCCATTCGACCGGCTGTGGTATGCCACGGTCTTGGCGTGCCGAATCCCCATGTGCTTGCACATCGTCTTGAACCACGTCCCCACAAATTGACTGCCCCGATCGCTGCAGATGACAGCCGGGACATCGAAAATCGTCAGCCAATGCCTGATCATGGCATTAGCGACGGTCTTGGCCTGCAGCCCCACTCCATGCTTGTCCTTCTTGTCCTTCTTCTTGGACTTCTTGCCCGGGACCGCCACGATATACCCACTGTGCCTATCCACCGCCAGGATGACACAGTCGTAGGTCTCTCCTTCCACGGTGACCTCAGGCATGGCGAATACGTCCATGGCCACGGACCGCATAGGGGCCTCCGGTATAGCCGTATACACCGGGTTGCCCGCTGTGGAGTGGTTAGGGCTCTTCGTGGCCCGACACACGGCACAGTCGCTGCAGTACCTATCCAGGATGGCGTAGTACCCCGGAGGGAACTTGAAACGCCACTCCAGGTCCTGCTGCATCTTGTCTCGGCCAGGATGCATGAGCTGGGCGTTGTGCCAATGGTCAATGAGCTCCTCCACTCGGTTCTCGGGCACCAGCAGCTTGTCCTTGAGGAACAACTTGTCGCCATCCTCGGTCAAGCCCTCGGGCCATTCGTCGTCCGACGGGGCGCTCACGGCATTCCAGTACTTGCTCCAGTGCTCGGATGCCGCGTAGTCATCCGACCAGTCCTCTGTGAGCACCGACCTGACTAGCTCTACAGGGGCCACCATCCATTGCTCGAGGGTTTCCTCTCGAATAGCTTGGACGCGGGCACCCCGGAACTTGGCCAGGTCCGTACGATTTGCCATCACCACAAAGAACTTGACCCCTTCTTGCTCCATGACCTTCTCCATCTCGATGATGCGCTTGGCCTCCTCGGTCTCCTCGGCGTCGCCATGGCTGGATATGTCCATCCACGCCTTGCCCGCGGGGTAGGCCCAGCGACTGAGGCAATCTGCCACAGTGTTGTCCTTCCCCGGGATATACACGACGCTGAGGTCGAACTTGGCGAACGTCTCGTGCCATCGGGCCCTCCTAGCCGCTGGTCCTGAGGGGGTGTCGACATGCTCCTTGTGCCAGCTCTGTAGGGACTGGTGGTCCGTGCAAACCACCACCGGCTGCAGTCCGATGTGGCCAGACCACTTCCTGAGCGCACATACAATGGCGTATGTCTCCTTCTCCCTCGCGGTCCATGTTCGGCGTTGGCCCTCGGCCAGGATCCTGCTCCAAAACGCCACGGGAACATGAGTCCCGTCGTCCCGGATTTGCTCGAGGACTGCCCCCACGGCATAGTCCGAGGCGTCTGTCCGTAGCACGAATCCCTTGTCCGCGTCCACCAGGAACAACCCCAACTGCCCCAGGAGTCGCTCCTTCAGGCGGTTGAACGCATCCTCAGCCTCAGGGGTCCAGGCAAGCTTCTTCTTGCTCCCCTTCCGGCCATCGAACTTGCCCACTTGCAGCATCTTGTGCAGCGGCCCCGACAGTTCTGCATACATCCGGACATAGCCCGAATAGTAGTTGCAGAACCCCATGAAGGACCGGAGTTCGCTGATGGTCTGGGGCTTCTCCCAGTGGTGCAGGGACGCCAGCTTCCCAGGCATGGGACGGCGTTGCCCGTGACCAACCACGTGACCCGCGAACTCCACTTCCTTCACGAATAGTGAGGCTTTGGTGGGCTTGCACACCATGTTGTGTTTGTCCAACTCGCTGAGCACTCGGCGCAGATCCTTCTCATGCGCGTCGATGAGCTCGTCCTCAGTCATGTTCTCCGTGCCGGACCCGATGATGATGTCATCCACGAAGGGATCGGCACAGTCCCGGACAGGACCGAGTAGGTCCTCCATCATGCGCTGGAAAACGGCGTTGCCATTCTTGGCACCCATAGGCACCACTTTCCACTGCATGGGCCCAAGCGGCGTCGACATCGCTGTGCAGGGCCTGGAGTCCGGGTGTAGCGGCATCTGGTGGTAACCGTGTTTCAGGTCCAACACCGTGAAGATCCGCTTTTTCTGTTGCTTTTGGAGGATGGAGTCGATCAGGGGGAGCGAGTACGAGTCGTGCTCGGTCTGCTCGTTCAAACCTCTGTAATCAACCACCAACCTCCACTCGCCCTTCTCCTTCTTGGGCACGATGAAGGCTGGGCTGGCCCATTCACTGTCGGAGGGTTCGATCCATCCCCGCTCAATGAACTCGGCCAACAGCTTCTTCATGGCCTCGGCCCGATCGCCCTGAAGTTGGTACTCCCGATGACGATAGATCTTCGGGTTCGGCTTCAGCTTGATCTTCGCTGTACCAAACCTCCCGCGATCTGGAGGGTTCTTGTTGGCGACGCCACTGAATAGCCGCGGATAGGCATGGATCAGCCTCTCCTTCAGCTCGGCTACCTTCCGGTTCTCCTGAGCCTTTTCAGCCGCTTGCTTCGGTATCATTACAACCGACCGCACTGCGGTATAGGCCTCTTCTGGGTCCGAGTCTGACTTCTCCTCGTCCGATATGCCGTCTTCATCGTCGTGGGGAGCTCTTCCCACCGATAACCTTCGGAAATTTGCGGCCTCGGGCTGGTGACTGTCGCTATCGGCACCTGAAGCGGTACCCAGAACCCCATGGCCAGGTTACGGCATACAACCGGTCTCCGGTCCACTAACCCCATGCACGGCGTGTTCCGTGCCGTGAAGCCCCGCATCGGCAACCGATGCACCGCCAGCGGAGATTTGTGTATCAGAATATCAGGAATCAACAGGGTTTTACTTTCATATTGTTTCCGTCAATTTTTACGCTTCCGTTCCGATACTCACTGTTTTGACTGCTGGCGGTTGGTTCGCGACTTTACCGTAACCGCCAGTTTAACTGTTTATAATGGAAATTTTAACGCTATCCGCGACGAAGGCTCCAAAGTCGCCAGGAACTGCATGGATGCTTCCGCAATTTTCATAATTAATACTCGCAACCTTAATCCGAATTTTTCAGGATGTCGAAATCGGATTTTCGACTTCGACATCCCCGCACTTGATTTGACCTCTTTCGAGTGGACCTACGTGCTTCCGTATGCACGAATCAACTTCCCTTTTATCCTGCCCTCCATTTGTCTTAAAGATATGGGCAAAACAAAGTTGATTCGTGAGGCCACTTGTGAAGGTCATATCTCGTGTTGCTTGCGAGTATTGACGATAAGGAAACGTGGGATGTATTCACAATACTCCCGACGTAATTTAGGAAGCATTATATGCCTTGCGTCTCCACACGTGCGCGCTAGTGTAATGGATCATGGTCAAGAGGGTAGAGTTTGCGTTACAACTCATTGGCCATGATATTGCGTGCGTTAAGATAACTTTCGAGTGTAGCGCGCAAGTGTTGGTGTTGCATAGGAACTCTCCTTGAGTTCCTATGAGCGATTGACACAAAGATATGCCCTTGGAGGGGCATGGCATATCGTGGTGGGAGCTACATTTTTGGGCAATATGGGGTATGTGCCATGTGTTGTGTTGTGTGCCCATTTGGCGGGTCCATTACTCCAAGCCAAGCCCGCCAATGGACCTCATATTGTGCAAGCCCCTTCTCCATACTCCCTACGGTCAATTGCAAGCCTAACCTTCGTGAAGGGAAGCTTGTGTGGTGATCCCGAAGCGATGCGTTGGGAGCAAGGTGTGTGTTTTACAATTTTCCATATATTCATGTGCCCACTTGGGAAGTAGCGCTCGTAACCTTTAAAGGCGCCCCAAGTGGAGCACATATGTGGGATCGAAGGTCAATGGTGTCAAGTCATTGTGTTTAGAAGGATTAAGTGATTGCACGATCCAAACCGGAGATATTATAATATAATTGTAGTCCTTTCAAGGCACTTTTGTGTGTCATTGTGCCAATTTTGCCATTTTTGGCTCGTCATGATGTCAAGTGGCGACCGTGTATCTCAACGTTGCGCTCAATTGACATCATGACCCAAGTATGTTATGAGGGTACATACTTCGGTAGCCAACATATCTTGGACCCGGCGAATAACTCCTCTTAGGCTTGGCATACCGTGGCCGCCATGTTGGCGATTTGGGACTATCCCAAATCATGGGCTCACTTGGCGACCCTGCCATTCCCAATACTGGAGGAGTTGGGCGACGCCCCAAAGATATGTTGGACATATATGACTTGATACCAATCCTATGGCACACTCCGGTCCGAGTCGGGCATGTGCCTCATTTGCCCTAACCATGAGTGTGCGCAATTTTGGCCATTTTGAGCATTTTTCCACTTTTGCTGCCCGCCGTGCCCCATGTTCTAACCTTCGTGCACGCCGGACGCATGGACCAATGGACCATATATGACATGGGTGTTATGGGTAATGGTCCCCATGGTCCACACACCAAGTGGGCGAAGCGGAGCTGCCTTCGTTAAGGCGCTAGGCCAAATTGAGTATGGGCAATTTTGCCATTTTTGCATTTGTGGACCCAATTGGGATCGTCACCACGCCAAGTAGCATGGAGATCTTTGAGAGCCAAGGGCATGGGAGTCTCCGTTGGACTCCCGGTGGATCACGTATGGAATGGCGGATCCGATCTCCAAGCCGGCGTGGAGATATACTATTGGGAGCACACCAAATTTTGGCTCATTTCAGGCAGCCAAAATGACCCAATTTTGGGACCCCAATTTCCCCCTTTCGTGTGGTCAATTGGCGGCCCCATTTCTCTAAGCCCATAGGGAGCCCGGACCTAAATCCAAGTTGTACACTCAGATATAAGTCCTAGGTCCTGCCTCCTACCTTGTGAGCCATTGGCCTTACCTTGGCCGGGCGAGCCACGCGTGGGAATGACGCCAATTTTGGTGATTTTGGCATCATGACCCCACTTGACTCATCCGTGTTGCCCTGATGCCGGGACCTCAGAGGGAACCAGGTTGGGTGAGGGCTCCAGGGAGTTCGTACTCGAAGGGCATAGGGTCAGTTGCCTCGTCCCTACCTCTGGCGGGTCCGGACGAGGGGTCAATTTTGGGAATTTTTGAGTTAATTTCAGTTTGGGCTGAAACAGCCCATTTTCAGCTACCAACTCCTGGGTGATAATGGCGGGGCCATATCTCTGGCTCAGAGTGGAGTTGGGACCTGCCATTAAGGGAGCATAGGGAGCCACTGTCGGTTGGCCTTGGAGCCCCTTGGTTCCCAGGAACTCGCCTGTGGCTAGGTGGGACACCTCTCCCATTGGCAGGGTTTCAAGGCCCGGACTGAGCAGGGCATGGGTTGTGTTTGAGCCCCCGCCCCCATCAGCCACTGAGAGGGTCGGACCTGGGATTGGGATATGAGTTGGGACTGAGTGTCTATGGTCCTGTGATGCCCTTACCCCAGTCCAGTCTTAACCCCATGTGTACATATCCTGATGTGTTGCTGTACATACTTTCGTTCCCTCTTTGCAGAGTGGCAAGGATTCTGAAACGCTTTGTCACATGACACAGGCGTATTGATGCCCTTGTGAGCGTAGTGCCTTGCCTGCCTGCTCACTTGTGCGTGTCACCGCAGCGTCCCGTGGCCGGCCCCCCACGGGCACGCGTCAACCCATTCTTGGAAAATCCCATGTTGGTGGGTCCGACCCAACCGGACCATCGTATTGGTCCGCGATGTGGTCCATGACCCTCGCCACGAACTCGTCCTTCTCGTACTTGCCGGTGACCAACATCTTGTCATCCCACCAATGCGGAGATGTGACCATGGCCCGCCTCTTCTTGGCTGCCACACGGTCGTGCATCCCCATTCGCATGTAGTTGACGACGTCGTCGATCTCAGCGTGGGACAGGACGTCAATGCCATCAATTGGCTGATCCGTCCCCTCCTTGGGCTCAAGCATGACCTTCATGGGCACCGCCTCCACCCTACGGATGAATGCTTCATCACCCGTGGGCTGGGCTTGCGCCCCATCCACCAGGAAAGCTTCGGTACCCCACGCTTGACCCGGGGAGGGCATTGATACACCCTTGGCGTCGATGAACAACTCCTCCTCTGGCCCGAATGACATCTCGTTCAGGGTGATGGAGTCCAGCGTCGACTTGAGACCCTCCAGCGGACATGGGGTGGATCCTATGCCGGTTATGACCAGGATCCCCTTCGCCCTATCCGCGATGATCTTCTCCACCGTACGTCTGGTAGTGTCCAGGGAGCCATGCCAATACATGGGTCCCCACTCCTTCAAACCCCAATGCCTGTGCCAGGCTGAGTCTCCTCGATGCCAATGCCTCCTACACTTCCGCAGAAGTGGCACATCCCGGGAAGCGAAGACGTCTGTCTCGGGCGCTTCGGCTCCCAGCGTCTGGATCATCCTGTCGTACACCTGCGGCGCCATTCCATACTCCGTGAGCTGAACTCCGCGGTCTCCTCTGGACTTGGCACCCACAGCTTGCACCGCTCGGACGATCCGATCCTCTTCCTCAGAATTCCATTGGGATGATCCGCATGCATAATCCGTGGACAGCCATGTGAGGCACTCATCATCCTCCCGGACCAGCGTTGCGCGATGGGGAAGGGCTCCAATGGCGTTGGCCACCATGAAGTCGTACCCCATGATCATATCCCAATCAGTAATGTCGGCCACATAGAAGTTCCCGGATAGAGTGCTTCTCTTCGCCTGATCAGGGCGGTTCAAGCGCTCATGCTCCCAGAATTCCATACTGATAGTGGCCTCATGGGTGCCACCACCCATGATCTCTCCGTTGGCGACCTTCAGGCGGACCGGTCTCCGGCTGGGCTGCAGGAATTCCTCCTTGAACAACCCTCTCCGGACCAGGCTCACCTGGGCACCCGTATCCACCAACACATCCACCACCTTCTCCTCTCGTCCGCACCGTACTCGCACTTTCAAGTGCAACTGCCGCTCGTCGCCATGAGGTGTATGGACGACTCTCACGGCATGCAACTCTAGCACGTCCGGGTGCATCAGGACTTCAAGGGTATGGTCACGGATGGTGTAGATCTTGGGTTGGTCCTGCCCGTCCACGGGGCTCTCCGTGGTCGCTCCTTCCTTCTTGCCATGTCCCGTTCCCACATGTACTTCCCTTGGCAGGGCGCTCCAGGGGTTGGGAGTGGCGAAACTCAGTGGTTTTGGCTCTTCCGGAGCCTTCTTCGGCACCCGATGTGCCTTCGCCTTCTCAGGGATTCCACTGATTTTCGGAGGAGAGACCTCCGAGGTCCCACTCCCGTGGGGGCTCCTCTAGACTTGGCTTCCCGCAGCCCCTTCCGGCTGCGATCCGCCAGGACTTTGTCCACCACTTTGCTGGGCTTTGAGCTCCGCCAACGTCCTCAACATGTCCTCAGCAACCTCCTCGATGGACCTCACTCGTCGGTCTTGGCCAGGTCCACCACCATAGCCTCTTCCTCCGCCTTTTCCTTGGCCTTTGCCTTGGCCTTTTCCCCCGTCTCCGCCCTTCGCCTTCCAGTCGGAAATCCGCTGCTCCTTGGGCTTCTTCTCGGGGTGAGCGGCGAAGTAGGCCTTCTTGTCCGCCTCATACACCTTGCACTGACGGTGGTCGTGTGCATGGTTGTGTCCCTTGCCATAACAGACCCAGCACCCATCGTGCTGAGACCTGTACTCTCGGAACGAGAGCGGTGGGTTCCCGATCCTCCTTGGTCCTTCTCTGTTCTTCCTGGGTCCCACCTGGCTCCATCTGGACCGATCCTGCCCATGGTTCTTCAAGTTGTGCGCCACGAACGCGAAGAAATGGGCCTCCTCGTGATCCTCCCGGGACCAGTGGTCTTGGCCACTTCCACTTCCATCCTCCGCGGAGTTGGCCGTGTCCTCCTGGATCTCCCGATGATGGCGGTCGTCTCGGTGTCCTCGTTGTCCATGACCATGCCGATCCTGCACGTGGGCCTCGTTCTTCGCATTGAGCTTCAACTCCACCGTGATGTACTTCACGATCTCGTCCAGGCTCATGCGAGCGAAGATGACTTGCATCTTCAGCGGCTCCCCGCGCCTCCACTCCACGTTGTTGAGGCGCAGCAACCTTTGCCCCATGGAGTCCCCGAATACCTCCACGTACACGGCGTTCTTCAGGCCCAACATCCGGTCGGGTTCACCCAGGTTCCTCCTGAAGAACTCCATGATACCCGCATGGGTATCCTCCGCCGCCATGATCCTCACCGCCACCCGTCTCTTGGCGCGCTTCTTCTCCTCGTCCTCCACTCTCCTCTTCCAGCTACCGGGGAGGACGTCCTTCAGGAGGTGGCGGATCTCGCTGGCCTCGTTCCAATCCTCCACCAGCTTGAGGCATCTGCGGTACTTCCGCAGATACCGGTTCCACTCCCGGACCCGCAACTCACCGCGGTCCAGCGGCAGCGGAATGGACCACAGGTCCTCCAGCTTCTGATTCGGAGCGTCCACCCGCTCCTCATCCTCCAGCCACTGAAGGCAGGCCTGCTCCGTACGGATCAATCCTTCTCGGATCTGATCCCGCAGCTCCTCCTTCAGGTCCTGCGCCAGGCGGTGTGGGAATGTCCGGCATACCCACTTATCCCGCGGCGCTCCCCGCATCTCGCCGACGACCTCCTCGGCGAAGTCCTCCCAGTCCAGAATGAAGTCATCCAGGTTGGAGGGGTTCCCGTCGTAATAGGGGATCTTGATTCCCCTGAGGTCGTCAATCCTGATGGCGTCTCCGACGTCTCCAGCCACCAGTCCACCGAGACGGATACCACCTGTGGCCCGGGGGTGTGAGTACACTCCCCGTACATCCCTCTCCTCCATGGAGTGCGATCCGGTTGGGACTGAACCCATGGGGTTTGGAATGCGGGAATGAGTTGCTCCATCGGCTGTCCATATCCCCGTATTGGGGTCCTTCGCCCACAGGTTTCCGCTTGGATGGCCTCGACCATGTCCGTCGGCGCTTCCCATGGTTCGCCCCTGCATGGTCTGGTTCTGGATCTCCTCTTCCGCATAAACTGCATATGTAGTCGTAGCGGGCGGTGGATCCTGGGTGGCATGGGGCATCTGCACCGTCCGGCTCCTCGGGTCTGTGGCTACGTGCCCTTCCCGCCTGGACCCGGCCGGTGCCGTGTGTTCCCCGAGCATTGTGGACTCGCTGAATAGGGGAACAAACGGCAGCGCACCCGGGTCAACACGCGGAGGCGCGTAGGGTGCCTCTGCAGGGCCGCCCATGGGTTTCTCCATGGCGCTCCTGAGGGTCTTAACCCGCTCAACCAGCTCTACCGCGGCCGGCTTTGCCGGGAGCTCCGGACCCGAGGCGAGGGGCTGTCGCTCCTCTAGCCTTCTCAGGCGTCCCGACATGTCCTCCACTAAGTGGTGGAGGCTGTCCACCACTTGCTGCTGCTTCTGCAGGGCCAGCTCCAGATTCTCCCGGTACCGGGCCTGATCCGCTCGCAGTTCCTCCATGTGGTTCTCCGCGGCCGACTGGTCATCCAGGATCCCCGCGACGTCCTCCTCTAGAGCATCCTTGGCGTTGTCCAGGCGGTCAAGATGATTCACGATGGCGTCCATCCCCATCTTCGGGTACTTGCCCATGAGGAAGGACACGTGCTCGCAGTGGCACGTAGCGTGCTTTCCGCCGGATTCAGCGCATCCCGCGGTTCCCGGCACCTCAGACTCATCGCCCATAGGCGTATCGCCTATGGCGTCCGTCTCTGGGCCCGTGTGCCGGGGCACAGGTGCCGTCCGGGCCCTGGCTGGTCTCTCCAAGCCCTCGGCGTCGTGCTGCAGGGCGGGCTCGGGGGCCGTATGCGCCCTGGCGATCGGCGCGGACATCTCCGGCTCCGAAGGTGGCTCGTGGGCTGTCCGATAGCCCTCGGAGTGACCTTCGGATTCCCACAGCCTGACCGGGCTGGGGTCCGTGTCCATAGCCCCGGCGTCCCTTGCCGCGGACTTGGGTGACCCGCGCTTCCGGTAGCGCCGGGCCCGTCCTCCACTGCTGCCTGAATGGCAAGCCTCATCCGAGTCCTCCGCGGCGGAGCGGAGGTTGCATGCCTTTCGGCAGCGACGCTCACACATGGAGACCAGGTCCTCCATGTCACGTCCTCCTCTTCCCGAGTGTCGTTCTTCTCTTCGGGCTTCAAATTCCGGAGTTCGCCATGCTCTTGAACGTCTCGGTCCTTCTATGGCTCTAATCTCCGGCGTGGTCTCCACCGAGTCCACAATACGCACCCGGGGCGTACTTGGGCAGGGCTCATAAGGGCCCAAGTCCCCGGGTCGGCGGTTGGTAGGGGCAGCAGGTAAGCCTCTGCTACCATATAGAAGGTCCCTACCAGGACCGGCCCCCGCTGTGCCCCTTCCGCCTGTAATCCCCGCTGACTTGCTCCGGATCAATGCTTGCATTTATCAAAATCCAGGGTCCAAAACCAAAAATATAGAAAATAGAAAATACAATCCTCCTTCAACCCTGAATGGTAACCAGATCCCACAAATCCAACAATAACCCCATTCACAATCCAAATCAGGCTGCGGGCTTTCGTTCAGCACACCGGTATTCCCACGGTGGCGGGCATGTACAAGAATTGCACCAAGGAAGAAAGCCCTGAAATTGGCATATGAACACAAATAAAGCAAAGTTGGGGAAAGATGGAAACTTATACAATCACAGCCATAGACCCCTCATTCCCTGGACTCAAGACCTTCCCTTGACTCATCAACATGATGCCCTGAACCCAGTCCAATAAAATGGTTAAATGCCACATGTCAAAAGTCATTACATAAACCCCAAAAATGTGTTCAATCCCAAGCCTCTAAATCCTACCCCAATAGGGAAGGTGGCGTGTCATGGCCTAGAGTGGCACTCAGGACCACGCCCTACCCTGACATAACCTTGGTTGGACTTGGAGTCGAATGGGCTTAGAGAAATGACCTATGAGTTTGAACTCATAACATGCCAAAAAACTGCCAATTCACATCATATTGACCATATATCAAAAATATGCTCAAAATTGAAGTTACTACTTATCCGAAGGCTCAAAGCATGCATGGAATCGAAGTCTAGTATTCATGGAGGATAGAGACCAAAGGCCAATGCCCATGTACATCCCCATTTTACCCTCGAAACCCTTTCGGATATGGGCGCCACGCACTGCCCAAGTCAGGCCATGATCTTGAGACCAATTCTTGAAATCCTTCGTGCGCCAAGCCAAATGGAGTACACGATCCGGCATATGGTGGTGTTCAACTCCAAAGCATATGCCAACATATGAACAACATACCATGGTTCGACTCTCCATAGGCTTCTTGCTGTTAGCTGACCAGGTGAGTACACAAAACGCAAAAATGAGCAAAAATTGAGGTCAAAAACATGAAAATATGACCAAATACAAAGTTGTCATGATAGTATATCTCTATGCTCACCCATGATATCCGCTCATGGTTCAATACACAAATGATTGGAACCATTTGCGAACAATTCCCCCACTTGGATCCCCAATCGGGCGCATGGAGATACCTTCGCCACTAATATCTACATGCCCCATGAAAATGGGAGTGCACCCATGGATCTCTTTGTCAAACATACCATGAGCAATACATACGCGGTAGACTTGGTCTAGCGCTTTGAATTCCACAATTGGGACATGGGCAAAGCCCTTGTCACGTATGGCTCCCCATCTCTTCGACCACACGAAGATATATAACATGTGCGTGAGCATATCCAACATATACCATGCATATAACAAATACCCTCAAAATATGGCTCCCACCATGATATGCCATGTCCCTCCATTGACATAACTTCACGTTAAAAATACGTAGGAACCCAAGGAAAGTTGCTACGCAACCCCAACACTCATGCGGCACACTCGAAAGTCGCATTAAAATATTCGGTTGCACGGTCCAAGAGTTATATATCACTTTATACCCTCTTGACCCTTTTCCCTTGCTACACCGGGCATGTGCACGCACCAAAGGCGTTTGATGCTTCCTAAATTAAGTTGAGACCAAGGCAGTTCCAACCCAACCTTCCTTATTCTCATTCCTCACACTCGCGCGTAGATATGGCTCTTCAAAGTGATCCCACGATTCGATTTTGTTTCCCTTATATCTCCAAGTCAAATGGGTGGCAAGTATAAGGGAAACCTGATTCGGGCCTAGGGGAAGGAGTATGACCACTCGAAGAAGTCCAAATCAAGTGCGGCGATGTCGAAGTCGAAAATCCGATTTCGACATCACGAAAAATTCCGATTAAAATTTCGAGTGCTTATTTAGAAAATTGCGGAAGCAACGAACCCTTTACAGATGAAATCTGACCCTTCAGAAACGTTTCCGCCAAAATATCTGGAAATAACAGTTAACCAATCGGTTAACGCAAAATCGCGAGCCAACTGACAGTCGCCGATACATTGACCATCAGAACGAAAGGCTGAAAAATTACGGAAACATTATGATAATAAAACCCTGTTGATTCCTGATATTCCGATATATAAATCTCCGCTGGCGGTGCCTCGGTTCTGAATATGGCCGCTCATAGCCGGAATGGCCAAACCTATCACACTATCACATCGGGTTAGTCCAGGTGGATGGGAGAGTATGATATCAGCCAATGGCGGCTTGCCGGCACATAGATACACACCCCAAGTGACCCCAAGATGGCCACGGGGGTCCGAACCGGCTTCACTGAGATCCATGGTACTAGGAAGTTGTTTTGCCGAAAAAACAGGCTACCAATTTGTTCGCCGATTTGTTGCGATTTGTTCGCCAATCATGGAGGGGAGGGGTTTAATATTCAAATGAGCACCAAGTGACAAGGAGCCACAAGCAGTGCAACAAGAGCACAAGGACAGGGCAAGTTTTTTTCACAATGCTCAATGAAGAATTACAAGATTGTCAAGCCAAAGAAGTGACAAAGTGGCTGAGGAGATGGGTGGTAGATGTCAAGGTAGCTTCTTGCTAGCCAGATGGCGGTAGAAGCATGACCCAGTTGTGAAAGTGCACCAGCACAGAAATGACAAGACCAAGGAGAAGAGGCTCAACCGACGGGTGTAACAACTGTTGAGGTGTCGGTAGCGTATTATAGGACTATAGGTAGAAGAATGCCTAATATTACTTTGGAGTCGTTGCGACCTGAATCGCGCACTTAGATTAACACGTAATAGAGATGATCATCAGGATTTGACCCGAATCGCGGATTTAGATTAACATGTAATAGAGATGATCATAGGGATTTGGATAAGAGATTGATGCAGATTTTCCTGGTGAACGTTTTAGTATTAAATGACATTGTTAAATGAGTTCGTGCTAATTTTTTTTCGGCATGCTTGCATTCTAGCTTGGTAGGCATGCTATAAGGTGAGTCGTTCTCTACGGGCATCTGCCCAAAAGGATTTTGATTAAGATGTTTCTTTAAAGGTCGTCGTTGTGCTGAACTTGCGTGCAGCAGTGAAGGATACTCACAAAAAAGGCCACTAACGGCCAAACAAATCTTATAGTAGCGCGGCACTGCGTTGATGGCGAGCAGGAGTGCACCTTGGCATAGCCCAAAACATAAACGCACTGCCGCTAGACCAAAGCGTGACGGCGCCTACATAAAGAAGTTTCATGCTGCCGCAGCGCGATGATGGGCTACACTTGTAGCGCGTTGAAACTTTAAAGATCTTGCAACCAGATGTCGATCAAGGACCAGACTTGTGGGCAGCGGGGCGTTGTGGTAGGTAGCGCGATGGACATTAGTGTGGGCCGGCGGCAATCAAGGCGCTGGAGAACACTGTGAAGCAGCTACAAGAGCAACTACGTACACAGCATGTTGATGTGAAGCCGTTGTGTAAACACTGTCTTGCTTGGCGTCTAGAGAAGGAGGCGCTAGAGCGGCAGCGCGACGAGGGGAGGTCTTACGGAGCGACCCACAAGCGCCATTATCAATTTTTCCATTTTTGTGGTGCGTGTTGGGAGGAGATTCGAAGGTGTCCCTATGCGTCCATGTGGGGATCCAAGTGGGGGGATTGTTTGCAAATGGTCCCAAGCAATTGTGTTTTGAATCATATGTTGATACCATGGGTGAGCGAAGTTATATACTATTGTAATTATCTTGAATTTGGCATTATTTGCATGTTTTTGACCTCATTTTATGCTCATTTTTGTGTTTTATGTGCTCAACTGGTCGGCTAACAGTAAAGTGCCTAGAGATCCGTGAACTATGGTATGTTGCTTATATGTTGGCATATGCTTCAGTGTTGTACCTCACCATATGCCGGATCACGTGGTCACTTTGGCTTGGCACACGAGGCCTCACAAAACTAGGTCTCAAATTCATGAGTTGACTTGTGAAGCATGTCATGTACATAACTGGAGGGGTTTTGGAGCCAATGATGGGATATTCTTGGGCATGGACCTTTGGTCTATATCACCCTTGTATACTACTTTCCGGTTTGACACATGCATGGAGCATTCGGATATTTGCCGTATGCATTTTTGAGTATATAATTGACTTTTGGGCATAATGGTGTGATTTGCCTGATTTTGCCATGTTGTGAGGTCATCTTCATGGGGCAGCTCCCCAAGCCCAATCGACTCCAAGCCCAACCAAGGTTATGTCAGGGTAGGGCATGGTCCTGAGTGCCACTCTAGGCCAGGACACGCCACCTCCCCTATTGGGGTAGGATTTAGAGGCTTGGGAGTGAACACATTTTTGGGGTTTGTGTAGTGACTTTTGACACATGGCATTTAGCCACCTTATTTGACTGGGTTCAGGGCATCATGTTGGTGAGTCAGGGAAAGGTCTTGAGTCCAGGGAATGAGGGGTCTATGGCTGAGTCTGTGTATGTTTACCTCTTTCCCCAACTTTGCTTTATTTGTGTTCATATGCCAATTTCAGGGCTTTCCTCTTTGGTGCAATTCTTGTACATGCCCGCCACCGTGAGACAACCGGTGTGCTGAACGGAAGCCCGCAGTGTGGATTGGGTGATTGCTGTATTTGTGGGATCTGGTTGCTGTTCAGGGTTGAAGGAGGATTGTATTATCTATATTTTTGGATTTTGGACCCTGGACTTTGAAAAATGCAATCGCTGATCAGGAGCAAGTCAGCAGGGGTGACAGGCGAAAGGGGCACAGCAGGGGCCGGTCCTGGTAGGGACCTTCTTTATAACATAGCGCTTGACAACGGACAAACAATAGGTTTGGAATGCTTTTAAGCCGCTGATGGAAAGGGGATGCAGCATAACAATTGCAGCCCCGAGACCAAGTGTTGGACCTCCGAAGACATAGACAGCTAGAACCGCATGACAACGTAATGCGGATGGCCCCTTGGGGTGTGTTCTCATGAGCAATGCAGCGAACTAAGATCGTGGAGGACTATGCACATTGTGCGGCAGGTCTTTGCAATGCAACTGCCAAGGGATGAGCAAATGACCTTTTGAACGTGCGTGGCAGTCTGGTTCAGACGGTGGGTCATACGTCGCATGCAAGAGTAAGGTCGGACATTGTGCAAGAAGCTACAAATGTACTGTTGGCGGACCGTGTTGCCCTCCGGCCTCTAAACCAGGATACCGTTGACCTTAAGTCTGCTAGAAGATTTTCATAAAACCCGGAGTATCAAAAGCGGGTCGTCGAATTGTTGAAAGAGTTCTACCCTAGCCGCACTACGAAGATGAAGAATATTAAATGGTACACAGTTGTTTTTAGTATCAGTGAAGTGTGGCAGACCTACAACAATTGTGGACAAAAAAGACATTCTTGAGCGACACGGAGGTGGCTTGCGCGGACCGAGTAGATGAAACAACTTGGTGGCTTTTGGAGCCTCATGAAATGGAAGCCAACTTTGTGGCATCATTGGACGGTGGCGCACGGCACATGGGTTCTTAAGAAATATCAGAGAGTGTACATGTTCACTTCCATACCAACGGAACACCGAAACTTACCATTGAAAACACACCTAAAAAGTCCTTTAAGGAGTGGTCCGTGGATAACCCCCGAATCAGCAAAACGGGGATGGCGTATATCTTAGATATGCCTTGGATGAGGGGTGGAATGTGTTACAAAAGGCGGAAACAACTGAGCATGAAAGTAACAAGCGGCAAACAAAAGAGTAACAAGGACCTACAAGTGAACTATTGTGTTGTGAAACGTTTGTTGTGCTCATTGTTGTGTGTCATACAAAATGAAGACCCCCACCGGGAATTGCAACCGGTAAGGGGTTCTTGGCCAGTATGTATGGTCTACATTCCTATTTAGCAACCCTTTTAGGGACTTTATGTCGTCCCGGGAAGTATTCTATACCTGTTGGGAAGCAAAATAGCAAACGGTGCTAAAGGTGCCATTTGGGGTGCGACGCCTGTTTTTCCAACAAATCATGATCCTAGGTGCACAAAAAGAATTAGTCTTTGGTTCACTGTCTCGAAGTCGTCCACGGTTGCCCTTGGTCCGTTTGCTGAAACAAAAGTTGGGCGCGGAAAGGAAGTGGGGTTCACGCTTCCCCCTTCCCGGCCTTGACGTCCGCGTAAATGTACCCCAAGGTACAGCGTATGAGCTGGTCTCCGCACTACAGTGGGCAGTGATCCAGTTTGCATCCATTGCTTTTCCGTCTCATGTCCCTTCCGTCTAGGTTTTTGAAGATCTACCAACCTGAGATTCCTTTCTTTTTGTGTGTCTATTTTCAGATTTTGAGAACTTGACGGCCTAAGAGGATTCAGATCGTGGAATGTGTTGCCTTGGCTGGTGCGGGGTAGTCGTCGGGGGTTGTTGAATTGCTTTAGAGTGGCTTCAACCTACTGTGCCGGCCATTTCAGCGGACCCGCGGCGCTCCCTATGTGATGGCAGCATCTGCAAAGAGCTGGTTTGAAACTGATGCATAGCCCGGAACAAGTAGGGTGTGCGCCTTGATTTTTCGGCATTTGTGTGTTTCAGGGCCAAGCGGTTGTGCGGGTAAATGTGCAAGAAGATTGATGTGCAAACACTGTAAAAGGTGGTAGACCTAGAGAGAACCGCCAACGTGAGCATTGCATGTACCCCTTCCACCACAATCGCACATGGCTCCGCACCGGGGTACTTTACGCTGTCAGGAACCATGACGAGACAAGGCCCGAGTTTTTCGAGGGTGATACTGAAGTTCAAGCACTTTACAACGTTTTATTGTATATTGTACTTTCTTTTCCTTGAATTGCCCGCCATGGCCGAGAAATGGCTTCCTATTCTATTTTCTAACCGCTGATCGCAAATGGGCCCTTTCTCTTTGGCAAATATGTGCAGGTGGACAGCAACTTTGTAGATGGTCACCTCAGCTTGTACATACCTGGTTTGCGAGCGCTTTCAAGGTGCTTGTGAACCATTTGCTCTCCAGTTGCCCGTAGCTCCTCCGTTCAGAATGGTCGCCAACTTCGTTTCGCCGCTGGGCTGGGGACAAGAGTGTCAAAGCTGAGGAAGCCCACTGTTTTTCTTTGACAGCGGGTGCCAACTCAGTCCCCGTCCTGGTCTGCGAAGAGGAGTATAAGAACAATTGGATGTTTCAGACAATTTTACACCCACCCATGCATTCGTTTGTATGTTTTGTAACCGTGCAACCCCCTCCTATGTTCCCTTCGCCCGTTCTCCTTGTTTTCTCTGTCTTTGGGCTCACTTATGGCATGTCATGTGCACCGAAAGAGTGCTCCGTCCATCCATGAAGAGTTCACTTCCAATGTTGCTATGAGTCAAGTGTATTGTGTCTATGCGGACGATCAATGATCACGGGACGTATGTAGCCAAGCAACATTGAACGGTTTGTCTTTCGAATGTTGTTTTATGCCGTATGCAGAGACATTGTGCTGAGAAGAGAGGTGGTAAAGGCCCAAACATTTTATGGCCGCGGTTCTTTGAATACCTCAAATCGTCATTTTGAACCAAAGATACTTGGTCACATAGACACTGCATTGTGAGCTCTTGGACCTGTTGATAGATTTCTTGTTGTTGTTGTTGATATTCTCTCGGGAATGTGATGGATTGGCCCGAGGCTAGGAACGAAGACATTACATTATTAACTTCGTTCACATTATCTTCTCCAAGTTCACCTCTAGCAAACTTTTCATGGTCCTTGATGGAATAGTGGCCGAGCTCTAAGTACTTGCAATATTCGAAACACAAAGCGTGCCAGAATTGGTTGGAAACTCTGGTGCCTTTCGGAGTGTTTGATGATTACTCATCGTCGATGTCAGCGGTGGGGCTTCATTGACAAGATTGGTTGCATTGTGCAAAGCTTGAAGCAGAGACATGATAGCGGAGATAGTTTCTTGGCGGGTATTTTTTTGTGGTTGATGACAACATCTCTACAACGATGCAGTTGAATACGCCAAACACTTGGCGTCGCTCCTCATCCACCGCCTGCTACAAGCGGCAGAGCAGGGCCTCCACGTCGACCATCTTGAGCTGCAAAGCTCGCGGGTGGAGCCCACTGCTCGTAGTCATCAGCGGCGGCATGGGACCATGCATGGAAGATGTCGCCGCGGCGGGGAACCCTTACGCGTGAGGTTCTCAAAGTGGTGGGTGAAACCATTTTAGCAGACTTGCTCGAGCTGGTTGTAGTGCTCTCGCTGAGTAGTCATGTGTTGCTCCATCGCATGTTAGCATTGGTTGATGGTGATGATGGTTGCACGGATTGCCTTGGGGACCTCGGCATCAATTGTCACCTTGAGGGTGGCCCATTCCGGCACGGCGACAACCGCAACGGCTACGGTCTCGGTACTCGTAGCGCCGTGAGAAAGCTGCCTTGGGTCAACTACTCGGCACAAAGTGCATCCACAAACCTAATAAGCCGCCCAAACTAGTCATCGAAGACCGGCACCTACTGATGCAAGAGACTGCAAAAGAGATGGCCCTCGGTCCAAGCCAGGGTCAGCCCGCCATCAATGTGCCGGGACAGCTCGCGGACCACATTTTTGACATAGGTGGTGAAGGCGACGAATCTCCTGCTGCACAGCGGCGGACTCGCCGGCAAAGCGGCAGTGGTGGTCTGCCACAATGGTCAGCTCCGCACCGTGCTGCACAGTGTTGAAGGCCTGGTAGATCGCGCTCCTCATGCAGCATGCCCATGGACCCAAAGAGGCAAAGGCTATATCTCCTTTTGGAAGTGCCAGCGGGCGCTTTGGGGTTCGGCGGCCCACTCCAAGTAGCCGGGGGGGGGGGGGGGGCTGGCAGCACGTGTTCTGAAAACGCTGGTTGTGGGCTGCATTTGAGCTGCTAAATGAATCAGGCCTGTAGAGCCCGGGGTTGAGTCGGAGAGTGGCCCCTTGCACAATGGGGGTAGCTTAAATCCGGAATGGGGGCGCAGCCACAGCCGGGTGGGGTTCCTCAGTGTAAAGGTCGGTCCTGCATGGGCTCAGTGGGGCTACTCATCATGTCTGGATTTGGGGAGCTTGTGCGAGCGCTACTTCTCGGCTAGTACTCCGGCTTAGCCCTTAGGAATCTTTTGTGATAGTACTCCCGGTGCTATTTTCACTCTTCGGTCCGGTAGTGTCCGGTACGGGCACGTTTCCCAAGCCGAGCAGGCCGAGGAAACCTATTTTCTCAACCCCCCCGAGCAAATATATGTTTGCCAGGAGACATTGAAATTGACATTGAAACAGACCATCTTGTCAGTCAAGATGTTCAATCTTTGTGAGAATATGGGTTGGGCTCCCTGCTTCAAGAAATTCTTTTCTGCCAGTGAGATCTCTGCACATTGCGTTCTCAAAGCAGAACCCCCAACAAAAGAGTAGGGTAGCAAAAGTGACATTTGTACACAAAGAATACAAACACCCAAACCATGGACATATTCCTATTGGAGATCAAAACAAAAGATGCAAGTCACTGCTCTCAGGGTCTCCTCAACATGCGTGTTTGTTTGACCACCATTTAATGGTTCAACATTGCCCCCTTTCTGCGCGGACACGCCCAGCACACCCGTTGCACATTCTACAATTCCTCAGCAGTAAAGGTGAAATATCTGCCTCACAAATGCATGGTTCTTCATCCCAAATATCCCAAAATCACATCATTGTACAGCGACCTGACAGGTGCTGTGCAACAGCTGTATGGATCCCCAAATTAGCTGCCACAGTACAGCCAGGCGGCCAAACATGCAGCTGTCAGTTGCAGGTCTGTGTTACATAGTGAAACAGAAAACAGTTCAATCCCAGCGTGGCGCACATCCCACTTCCATTGAATTCCCGAAAAAAGGCTGAACTGAAGTGCAGCAATGAGGCAGCCCAATTGTGTGCTAAAAGTCAGTCAGGACATGAGGCGCAGTCCACATCATACGCTCAGGGAGTAGGTCAAATACTGCATTGCTCAGCGGCAACTGTCGCCAAACTGGATGTGATTCTGCACATTAATAGACGTCCCGAGCGTCTTTGGTGAAAACATTCACAAACAATTCATCGGAATTTCCATCCCACCTCCCTACTAAAATCTGTACGGAGGGAGAAACGAGGTGTAGGTGCGACATCCACCTCCAAACCATCCACAAACCTACCCTCCAGTAGGCCATGCCAGGCCTTCAACATGAATCGTGGTGCCCTAGACTCATATACAGTGAACCTATTGCATAGACAAATCAGCGCCAGCATATGGACCCAAGCAGGGGGCTTATACAGGAAAAAGAAGAGGGACTGGTAGAGAAGAGGTGTTGGAGATTTGTGCGTTGTTTGTCCACCTGTAACGTCCAATCAAAGCGTCAAGTATTGAAGAGAAGATACTCAACATCTTTGGCCCCAATGAGAGGATACTTCTTTCATGCAACGCTGTCAGTCACAGGGAGGTGTGGAAGAAACAGACCATCTGCAAAAACATGTCTGCACACCCATGGGAGGCTGCTACCCAGAGAGCATCAGACTGCAAGCTTCTAGGCAGCAACTCATGGGGTGCGACAAATGTGGAATGACTTCTAGTTCCACTGGCGTGACGCAGTGCACTGTCCTCTCAGCTGCGAAGCGGTGGCAATCCACTGAGGCATATCCGTTTGCCATACCTCATAGACTGCATGCATCTTCCCCAGTCAGGGATGAAGGGGACTGAAATGCAGGGGCCGCATCTGAGGCAGGGCGGGAATCCCCAAAGAGTCTATGACCATTCGACTCTTCCACTCTGCCGGATGTAGTGGGGAGAACGAACAGTGCGGGTGGCATGGACCTTACTACCAGGAGCAGGTGCACCTGGTGGCCAACCTACACTTCAATCCTCAGTTGCAGTACCCAGAGGCCATGTTCACACCCATGGGCACGAAAACATCCTCAACAAAACAACATCACCTTATGAGCCATGCCAACAGAGGGCGAAGGCAAAACTCGAAATGAGGCCTCGCCATTGATATCAAGACGGCGAGCCAAAATTCAGGAAACTGTCCGAACATGCTCCTTCACAAAGCCATGATGCCACAATGCACTTCACAGAGAACCAAAAGCATAGCTCCAGTGCATTGCAAGAGAGCCTCTTGAAGGCCGACTGCCATGAAGAGCAATGAATGGGCAGCACACAACAGTGGCATGACCCCACATGACGAAGCCTGTGGTGTGTTGGCAAATGGAGGGGATTGCTTTGCATCATTTCTCAAATAAATGAACAGAGCAGCAGCAAAATAAAATTCAGCGCGTTTGTTTCTGGTTTGAGGGGGGGATTAGCAATGAGGTTAGCTGTTGGCCCGGAAGACCTGAATCGTACAATTCAGGAGGGCTATTTAGGAATCAATTAGGTTGAGTTTTTGAGTCTTTTGCAGTGTGGCAGTGGGGGGGGGGGGTCATCAATAACGACAGGGTGCTCAACCAGTTACAGCACTCGACCGCCTTGGAACAGCGTGATCCCTCGCATCATAAAGCATGGTCTCCAGGGTATGGAGCAGCTGCACGGTGCGCCCCCAATGCGGGGATAACAGCAGCCGTCGCAACGCAGCCTGCTGGAATTTGAGAGACGTGGTTCTAAGATCGCGAAATACCAGTTGAAACCGCCAACTTTGCAGGTGAAGTTTGTGGCCATGAGTATCTCCCCTTGAACGTAGTCATTAGTATCAGCGACAACAATCCAGACAAGGCTCAGGATCAGGATGGCACAGCAAAATACACTGGCGAGAGTCTGCTGCACATAGGGTGTTCTTGGGCTCCGATCAAAGGGGCATTTTGGTTCGACGCAGCAATATAAGTTGACACACGCTGGGGACAACAGGTGTTCAGCAGGAAAACCTTCGGGCGGGACAGCATGCGAGGCCCATTCGCCAGATTGAAATGGGCACCAATGTAGCAGTGCCAGAAATTGTTGTTGTCGTCGTCGCTGTCATTGGTGTTGTTTTTGGATCTCAGGCAGAGAAATGCTGTGCAATGGTGGCGAATTCTGCTAGCAAAATGGAAATCAGGTTTGCTGTGCAAATTGGGACAAAGCAGTTGCATTTATTTTAGCTTGCAGATGTGGGTTTGCACTTTGCGTAGGACCATGCCACCCATCACATGTCTGTGTAAGTCGGGTTTTTGTGTGTTTAAGCGGAGTAGCAATGTGCTAGGTGGTCATCTCAATCTGATTTCTTGTGTAGACCAACCAGCACTGTATAAAGCACCCCCCCCCCCCTTTCACCCCCTCAGACGTGCCAAAAGGCAAGAACCATGCATCAACTCTGTCAAATATGTCTGTGTTTGCCTTCAAATTCGCAAGCAACAGTACCATGAGTAGACCAAGGACCAAAGTCAACACGAGGCCACCACTTGGACGTCGCTGATGAGAATTCACGAATGCTTTGACGTGATCTGCATCTGCAATCCCTCCTGCATGACAAGGAACAGTGCAGCTACAATGTGAGAAGCCGGGAGGAATGTAAAATGCCGCTCCAAAAACGAGGGGAACTATTGTGGTAGGTTGAACCAGTGCTGCAGCCATTCCACTTCTTGAGTTGTTGGACAGGCGTGCATGGGGAATTCTCGCGTGGATGCATTGTTGGCAAATGGGGTGGGGTGGGTGCTAGGACAGCAAAGGGGTGGCTGAGGAGTTTCACAGCCAGAACTGGAGAGGAAAAGAGCACGTGGGAGTATGAAAGATGGAATCCGAAACTCCGCCCCCATTGAACAAAGGGGGGGAGGGGGGGGACCTAATTAAAAAAACAGACAAAGCTAATGCACTCCGCAGTAAGGCATAAGTGCATCTTTATTCTCGATGCCAAACCTGATTGAACATCAAGACACAGACTGTGTCTGAATCACAGTCAGTAGCTGTCAGTCAGCCATCAGCAATCAGTGTCATTGAACGGGGGGAGGGGGGGGACCGTAAGAGCTGGTTGATTCCAGCCGGTATCCAGTGCTCTTCTCTCTCTATCTCTCTCCCCCTTCGTGCGACATGCTATTGCTGACCAGTATCGCCCGGAAAAGCGCAGTTTCATGGTTAGATTGAAAGTGAAAAATGTAAATCGTGTACAAAAAATCGTCCAGTCGCGTAATTTTCTTTTTCGGTAAATGTGTGTATTATTATTGCGGTAAGTCGTGTAAATTAGAAAAAAAATTGAAAAACTGAAAGGAATGCAACCTTTGCAATACATGCGCAGTATGTACAGCTGCCGGTTCTGTACGGCACCCCATAGCGACCTTAACGATGGGAAGCCAAGTCCATAAGGCACATAGTACTCTGCGGGGCCACCAATTAGTTGGGACTCGGCCAATATAACATACTTTCGCATGGTGTCATTGGCACTAGACTCAAAATCAGGCCCAAGAAAAGAGTCCTGCCAGGGCCATGGCCAACATCTAGTGTACCGGGACTGGGAACAAAATCAGGCTCAAGAAAAAGAGTCCTGACAGGGCCATGGCCAACGCTAATCCACCATTATAGGCCACCACGGCACTGGTGTGGGGCCAATATAACATAGTTTCACATGCCGTCATGGGCACGGGACACAAAATCAGGCTCAAGAAAAGAGTCCTAAAAGGGCCATGGCCAACATCCAGTGTGCCAACATTGGAAACAAAATAAGGCTCAAGAAAAAGAGTCCTGACAAGGCCATGGCGAACGCTAGTGCCACCATTATAGGCCGACAAGGCACTGGTATGGGGCCAATACAATAGCAATCTTATATGCTCCACCATTGGTACACCAAACGGGCGGAGGAAAATACAGCCCACAAAACATGCACCCGCTACAAGTAGTTGCCGAATGCACGCTTGTACATCAAGTCCGTTTTTGTGTCGCTATACTTGAGCTTTGCACCAGGATTGGGGTAAAACTGACAAGCGGCGCGCAACTCTGCTACTAGCTGCTTGGACAGGTCGTTGATGAAAAGCTGGTCACGCTCCAGCTGACCAGATGCATCTGCTGGGTAGCCATCCGGCACCTTGCGCTACTCTCCACGGATGAGGACCTTGGGACGGGTGTCCTCCTCTGTGGGAGTGGCCATGGAAGGTTGCGGCCTGGCCTCCGGGCTTTCCACGCTCTGCTCGGCGGAGGCCTCCTTGCCTTCGAGTGGGGTGGGGGTGGCCTGAACACTCTCCTCGATAGCTGAAAGTGCACCTTCAACTTGGGTGCTGGGGGGGACTCAGGAGGGCGAGGAAGCTCGGTCACGCCCTCCATATCATCACCGCGCGCTTGAACCACCCGCACAGCACGATCAGCATTAACAATGCTGAGCACATAGTCCACAAAACCGGCACCCATTGGGACGAGGGGCACATCGGAAAAAGTACCCCGGTGCTCCACCACTAGCTTCGCGATGTTCAAGCTTTGAAAACCACAAAACCAACCGTCCGTTTGGAATCCCAAGGCGCGGTGCTTGGTGGTTAGCGAAAGCTTCTTCAAGGGCAACAAGAAAGGACGGATCAAATGAGTGCATTTCGCATTGCATCCAACAATGGCTTTGATTGGACCACGTCGCAATGGTCCGCAGTGACATCAACATTGTCATCGATCCACTTTTGCAAGGCTTGGATGGCGATACAAGTGGGGCACGAGAAAGACAGGACGGAACAGCCCACCGGACAATCTGAGGGTCGAAAAAAGATACGCCTGTAGGAAGACTATAGGCCTGTAGGAAGCTCTATTGGGCTTTGCACCTGTCACAGCAAAAGGGCACGTACCCCGATGTATACATAGACTTTCTGAATGGTATTTCGCTTAGCCTGTCTTACAAAGGGGTTGGGCATCGCGACTCCACACTGATGAGGAGCCCTAGGCGTCCCCGGTCATCAGTTGTTTCTTTTTCCCCCTCTCTGGCTGGAATATTGAAGTTGCACACAACTACCGGTTGGGGGTGGTGGCAAGTGCGTACCTATGGCCATAGCAACTTGAGGTGGTGGCCTTGGACCACACAACGCCAGGCTACAAGCACCTCTCCCCGCTTACACCACACATTCAATGCACAAGCTTAGCCTCCGAACTGACATTGTTGCTTTGCAATGGATATGTATTAGCCACATCTCAGCCAAAAAGAGTGTTTTGCTGTGTTCCCGGGTGGCGGGTGGTGCGGCCTCACACTCGGACATAAAATTTGTCTCGTTGGAAAAATTGCCACCCATGGGGGTATGATGCGGGGGGCGGCCAACACAGTGTGAAGGCCACCCCCCACGAGCACGAATGCACGTGGGGTTGCCGGGGTGAGCTTCTAAACTACATACATACAACACAAACAAAAGCAACGGTCCTTTGGGTTCTCCAAGCCCCACAATATGTGCACCAAAAGACGACAAAAATAGAAACGGATCGGAAAGTGCACTTACATGAGAGGAATTCATAATGGAAACATGACCTATATACGTGCAACACAAAACAAAAGGAACGGTCCTTGGGTTATCCACGCCCCACGATATGTGCACCAAAAGACAAAAAAAATAGAAACAAATCGGAAGGTGCACAAGACATGAGGGGAATTCATGATGGAAACATGACAGGGCACCCCATTGTGCACATGCACATATTACACAACAGCAAGAGGAAGTGTCACACACAAAAGACGGGGGACAGCCAAGCCGGAGGGTGAAGGTAACCCCAAGAATGTCCAATTGGCATAGCAGCCCAAAATAGAAAATGCACTTTCATTGTCGGTCCCCCACATGCATTGCACCATATCATGGGTCCGCAGCTCTTCACCCCTGAATGACAAATAAGCTCCTTCGTCAGCTCAAGGGTAGAGAGTCCCAAACAGCCAAGCAATAGTGCGTTGCATGTGTATTCATAGGGTATCATCCGTGCCCACACAACTCATTGTGGCTGATTTCTTCGCATATGCCTCGGTGCCATTAGCAGAGCATTGCTTGAAGGACACTATTGCATACACGAAGGGCAAAAAGAAAATGCCTTCTCGGGGGCCCAGAAGAGGGCGGAAGTGCTACGTCACCCCTACATTCTCGGGGGTCCTCAAACAAAATCAGAAGTGGCTACCTCGTCCTTGCCTTCTCGAAGGCCGAAAAGAGGGTGGAAATGCTAAGCGTGGATTGCGAGTCCCTAACCCCAACTCAAGGGGCCACACAACAAAGCGTGGATTGTGAGTCCCTAACCTAACCTTAAAAAAAAAAATCTGGGTCCTTAAGGACCGCCCTGCAAAGAGGGACAAAATCAGAACTGGCTAACCCTGCCTTCTCGGGGGGCCAGAAGAGGGCGGAAGTGCTACGTCACCCCTGCATTCTCGGGGGTCCCCAACGCAGGCGCGGGGAAAAAATCAGAAGTGGCCCACAGGTGGGCACATTGCCTACAGGCATGCATTTTCAGTAAAATTGGTAATTGTTTCTTTGCAGTAAGGTCATGTATTTTTTTTATTTTTGCGGTAAACGCATGTAGGAAAAAATCGTCACATCGTGTATTTTTTTTTGCGGTAAGTCGTGTAATTTTTTTTGCGGTAAATGTGTGTACAAAAAAATCGTCACGTCGTGTAATTTTTTTTTCTACAGTAAGCGCAAGCGCGTGTACAAAAAAATCGTCTAGTCGTGTAATTTTTTTTTGCAGTAATGCGTGTGACGGGCTTACACGACTTACCGCAAAAAAAAAAAATCACACGACGACACGATTTTTTTGTTACACGCATTTACCGCAAAAAAAAATTACACGAATTACAACATACGCGATTGAAACGCCCTGCTGCTTACGAAACATGGCCTCCACTCCACTGGAGTGCAAATGGCGTTGAGGGCTACTGTGGGGGTGCCCTGGGCCCAGTGGCTGCGGTCTGCACTCTTTTTTCAGGGTGGCCCCGTTGGAACAGGGGGGCAAGTTGGGGCAGGTTGGTTGATTGCATGTGAAGCATGTCCACCGGCCATCGCTGAGATGTCCGAATAGTACGCTAGCAGGTCCTCGAAGGTGAGCAAAAGCCCCCCCCCCCAGAATATACCCTGTTCTGCATCAGTTACCCAACTGGTGTGCCGCAGGGCAACCCACAGCCACTGCAGACAGCCTCTCCATTGCATGCACATCAGCCGATGGTGCTTTCGTTGGGGTCACCACTTGAATGCTGGCCGTTGCACCACTGGGGGGGGATGAAGTTGCAAAAAATTTTCTCCCCGCCCCCCTCTCGTGAATGCTTCCTGCGCGCCACAGGGTGAGGGCAATTAGCTGTGGAGTAATTAGCACCATGTCAATTTTTCCTCAATTTTGGGTCAAGGAAATAGGTCAAACGGGCACAATGGCGGGGCACAATACTCGAAGCGGACAAAGTGTTGCGATCACCACCCCCCTTTCAGCAGGGCAGTTCACAAAGGGTACAATTTACCTTGTTCCATGATAATTACCCAAATTACGTGCCGCAGGATTAGCGTTCCCATTGCAGTGTCCCTGGTCCTGGATGTTGCAAATGCAGTCTCTCCATGCTTCTGGTCGCAAAGGGGGGGTGGGGCGACCGTAACCTTGAGTAAGAACACATCCATGGGGGGTGTCCAGGTGCAGTCCTTGACACCGACACCCCCTAAACATTTTGGCCCCTTGAATGGGGGGGTGGGGGGACCAAAAGACACCCCTTTCTTTGAACCACCGTGGTATCCAAGCAATATTCACACCCACACACCCCGTGCAGCCTCCTCCCAGTCTACTCACGCCAAAAGCAACCTTGCCGATCATCTCATAATGATCTCCACTAATGCCGTTTCTCATAAACCTTGAACAAAGTGGCAGGGACGCGGTGGCCTAAGGGGTTAGCATACAACAACGGAGGTCTCCACTCTACCTCCTCACCACTGTCATCGTGGTTGTAGCCAGGGGGGCGTAAACAGGAAGGAGACCTCTTCGGTCACAAAATCAGAAGTGGCTGCACAAATCCTGCCTTCCTGGGGGCCCAGGGAAAAATGCCGGGAAAAAACTGAGCATTTTGAGTATAAACACATGGGGTTCTCCCAGCCCCTTTAAACGGTGCACCAAAATTTTCCGGCGCCTGTGGCGCCAGCCAATTTCTCCATATTGGCTTGTACGATTGTCGGGACCTCTCAAACATTTTGGCCCCCGAGAGGGGAGGGGGGGGGGGGTCAGCCCCCCCCCCCCCCCTGTGAACACATTGGTGGAGTCGGCCTGCATGTGCACCAAGACTACCCTTTCTGTGGCGGGTACAACCTGAGGGCTCTCTGCCACGTCGCTGGAGAAACCTACCCAACTGCCAGAGTAACCCCTCCAAAAACCCCATAACTAGTTGCCATTGTGAGCAGTTGGACAGACATCCCACTGCCTCGCATGGATGGATCCAAACAACATCACACTCCAACACCACTCCTCTGTCAAGTTCCGATCATGTTCCCAACAGTCTAAAGAGCCACACCTTTGCGAAAATGGTGGCTCCCATTCCCAGAGTCGCCGGCTTGACACATTCCATTTTGAAGTTCTTCAGGATCATGGCCAACATGACGGTGGACTCCAACATGGCAAATTCATCCCCAAGGCACCTGCGACCTCCACCACCAAACGGGACATACCCAAAATCCGCAGAGGTCTCATCAGGATACAACCCCCGGACCTGAGGAACAACAGAGATGGTTGGTTTGATGCATTTGTTCTTATAATCCGAATCTCCATTGCGCTGGGTAGACAGCGCATCACCAAAGGATGGTCACTTTCCTCAGTGTTAGTATCCAGGTGCCTGTTCGGGTAGGGGTGACGTGGCATCTAATTGAGAGGAACAGTGAGAAATAGAATGCAATGCAATGACCACCACTAGTCATGCCCATACAAAATGGAATGCGAACAGATTCGCGGCATGCACCATATACAGCATGAAGTCGCCCCCCCCCACTCCTGTGTGACATTCCATCTGGTTGTTGTTTCTTTACGGGCCCCTGGACAGTCACCCATTCTTCCCTTCGCATGTTGCGTCGGGTCGCTGCTTTCTGTCGGCCGCTGCAGCCGGTGCTCTTGCAGGTGTCGTTTCCGCGTTCACGGAGCCCAGTATTTGGTGTGCCGGGGCTGCGCTGGATGTGGCATGGTGTGCCGTTTGCGCGTCAGTGGCGCCCAGTAGTTGGCATATTGAGGATGTGCTGGTTGTTGCTGGGGTCGTTTGACTGTTTTTGCCGTCCATGCGCCTCTGTCCACAGGCCGTCCATAACCTGCCTCGCTGTGTTTCCGCGTGCGTGAGGCCCAGGTGCCCTGCTCCTCCACGCATTGTCCAGACCGTCCACCATATGTCCCTTTCCCCCTCACGGCTGGTCTGCCCCTAGCCCCGCTCATGATGCGCAAACAGCCCATCTGGGCTGCGGGAGACACCCTCCACCTGATGCCGGTTGAGCAGGGGTTGCCCTGGCAACCGGTAGCGACGGGGCTGGCTGGCCAGGCCATCCCCTTTGTTGTCGCTGCCTCCCATGCGCACGCTCTCCCATCCCCTCCATTCTGGTTCCCTGTCCTGGTTGCCTCTCCTGCTTTGCTGCGCCCCTCTTCCTTGTCTGCTGTGCTCGCCCTCATCCCTCCTGGTATGGCTCCCGCGTCCTGTGTGTCTGTGTTGCTCCCAGGGGTCCCTATAGCGACGGATAATCCGTTGTAAACCCATCGTCAAAAATTTCAAATCCATCGCAAATCCACCGTAAGCAATCCAGAATACCACATGCCACCAGATCCCTACCCCAACCCAAGAAAAGCAACAAAATGGGCCGCACAGTGGATTTACTTCACTCCTAAGGTCTCCTTGGCATGGTGGACCAACTGAGCCCTGTGTCCAAAAGGCATGTAGTATCTTTGGAAATCTTCTGGCCGAAGCAAGGTGATGGCACGAACACTGTCAAAGCCATCCGACTTCAGCCTACCACAGTATTTTTTGACTGAATTAGGAGCAGATGCCCAAAAGAAATCCCACAGATGGTCCACTGGTGCTGAGGTTGCAACCGCGGGTCGAGATCTTTGGGGGCAGGGACTGAAGGGGAACTGAGGGGGAAATGCAAGTTACCTACAGTGTGCAAAAAGTTCTGGGCACAAGCTTCACACCATGCAAAAAAGGCAACAGTGCGGGGCAGGGGTATGTGTCAAACAGGCATATCCATCGTAAATCCATCGTCAAAATGTTCAAATCCATCGCAAATCCACCGTCAACCCCCCAAATATCCACCGCTATAGGGACCCCTGGTTGCTCCCCTTGTCTGTTGGCGCTCCTAGGTGCCCCTTTTGTGCACCCACTCCTGTCCCGTCCGCCTGCCGCCCGTACGCGGATTTCATGTCTCCACATGACGTTGACTGTCCTGTGCGCGGTTGGCTGGTCACGGCCCTGTTGCCACCCGTGGCGGGCACCTCCCAGCGTGCGGGGCGCAGCCCCCACCCTTGTGGAGTACGCGGGCACCCCGTAGAGGGAGGGGGGGGCTTGTTTGCTGATGGCTCGCTCGGCATGCGCCGCATTTGGTGGTTGTTGCAGTGCTCGCACCTCATGGTCCCCCTGTGCATTGCTGTGCATTTTTTCTTCTTCTGCTGGCACACTCACCGCTGCTAGTGCACCATATACAGCATGAAGGTGCCCCCCCCCCCCTCGCATCTTGGCCCCTTACACCTTGGAATGAAGCGCCAGATACTTAGCTATCACACACCCCTGGGTCACAGGCATACGGTCACCCGGGTCATCGGGGGCGTTGCAGGCGGGGGGGGGGGGGGGGGCAGTGGGTGGGCTTAGTGGGTTAGGGTTAGGGTCACCAAGCTGGTGGAACCAGTCTTGGGTTTATTCTAGGGTGGGCCTACCACGTTGAGCAAGCAGCAAGCAAGCAAGCAAGCAAGCAGCAACAAGCAAGCATGTGCGAAATGGGTTAAAATTAAAACTTTGCTGTAGTGCTCCAGATTCTGCGGGAAATTTGGTGATACCAATGGGTGTGAGGGACAATCACACAAAATTTAAGCAAGAGAATCAACGGTAGCGGCCAGGAACGGGTGTCGCAAGTGGCCAGCGTAGGTTTCAAAATCTGTTAAAAGGGGCCAAAAAAATGCCCTTTTTTGGTCAATGTGGGTGCATAGGATGTACATGGAGGGGGCCGTTTGCAGAGCAACCAACCCACATGATGAACAAACACCTTTGATTACCGTGCGGTGTGTTTTATTCCCAAATAGTGCACTCAACAACCTCTTTTATGTGTTCAAACACAACACATTCCCCGTAGACCCCTTCCCCGACATATTGCGGGTCATGAAAAATGCCCATTTCAAGGGTTTCTGGAAATTGCATGGGCTAATATAGGTCACACATGGCACAAAATAGCCTGAAACCACTTGTTTGAGCACCTCAATTGGACTAGGGACAATTTCGAAAACAATCATTTTAACCTTCTTAACCTTAGCATTTGCAATGTGCGCAGTACACTACTCCAATGGGGGCATTGAACGGTGTTGACTGCAGAATTTGGTTGGAAGTGAGCAACTTCATCATTATGTATCACCACAAGGTTGCCCCAACGTGGTAATACACACAAGGGTGTTCACACACAAGACATTCCCCCCTAACCCCTCTAGACACATTGCTAAGCCCAAAAATTGCCCAGTTCAAGGATTTTTGGGAACTTGCATTGGCTAATATGGGTCTATTACGGCTCAAAATACCCTTAGACCACTTGTTTCAGCACCCCAAGTGGTCTAGGAACCATTTTGGGAAAAATCATTTTTGACCACTTTTACACCCAGCCATGTCCACCTTGGCCTCGCCACACCGCTTGGAGGCAAATCACCTGATCACTAGTTTGATCAACACCCTAAATGGTGTATGTGCCTTGCCTATCCCAACACCCACCTCAGTGCCTAGGAGTCCCTGCATACCTCGCACGGCCCAACTGCCCTACAGCCACGTGCAGAACTCCACCGGAGCAGAACTAAACGGTGTTTGATTGACAGCCCTAAAAGCTATGGTGGACCTGGAGCCTTATGGGCTCAGTGACCTTGGCGGAGACCCTACTCCGATTCATCCTCAACGTCTACCTTCAGCAGCTCGAGCAGAGGAGGAGGCGGACCTAGTGACCCTAACGATCTTGATGGAGGAACCCCTAGAGTGGAAAAAAAGAAGAAGAAAAAGAAGAAGGACAAGAAGCCTAAGAAGAAGGATCGCCGTGATTGTTATGGTAAGGACCATTGCCACTTCAAAGATCGTTGTGAACCTCCCCGAGTTCACGAGAAACAACCTAAATGAGTTCGCCGAGGGCTTTCCTCGCTTATCCAGAATGACTGGGCAAACTCATGCAAGTGGGCGCGTGAAGTGTCTTTTGTTGATGCAATGTTGCAAGACCAATTACCTGGAGAAGCAGGTAAAACAGATCACTACTAAAAGCAAGACGTTTGCGGATGTCCTGATGGGCCTTGACAGACAGTAACCGACCTACGAACCTGACCTCCCCATCCGCAACGAGATACATAGTATTGGTCCTACCTAACAACCCTAAGGGTGCAAGGGTCCCGGAACTATCGGGTGACCTTGACCATTTGTTCGGTCGATTGACCCTAGGATCCTATGGAAGCGATGAGTAAGGGTAGGGTTGCGGGGGTCATAGGGGGTCCAAAAGTGGTCAAAAATGTTTTTTTCCAAAGTTGCTCCTAGACCACTCAGGGTGCTTGCTTGCTACTACTTGCTTGCCGCCAAACTTGGCAAGTCCACCCTAGACACTAAAGAGGGCTATAAAACCAAGACTGTTTCCACCAGCTCGGTGAACACTAGCCCTAATCACGACTCAATATTGGGAGGTGGTGGGGGAGGGAACATCAACCACGTGGCTGAATAAGGATGTATGTCGTGGCACACCAAGAATGATTCCCGCTACTTCCCCCGTATGCCACCCTCAAAACCCTTCCTCATTTGCTTTGCTGGCTCGAGAGAAATGCTCCTCGGCACTTCACCAGTAACCTGCCTATACCCCCCCCGTGCATAACTATCACCCAAACCCTTCCTCACTCGCTTTGCTCCCTCGAGAGACATGCCTCCTAGCACTCCTCCCGCACCGCTCCCCTATCACCCCTCTCCCGGCATTCCCCCCAGAGCCGCGTGTGCTGCAATGTCAGTCCCAAAATTGCCCATTTCAATTTTTGCAGTTTGCATGGACTCATATGGGTCCAAAGTGGCTCCGCTCACTCGAGAGACATGCCTCCTTGCACCCCTCCCCTATCACCCCTCCCCTGGATTCCCCCGACACCCTCTTTGCTGCATTGTTAAGCCGAAACTTGCCCATTTCAAGGGGTTTTTGGAGCTTGCATGGGCTTATATGGGTCCAAGATGGCTTAAAAGTAGTTCTACACCACTTGTTTGAGCACCCCAAGCGGTCTAGGAACCACTTAGGAAAAAATCATGTTTGACCATTTTTGGACCCAGCATTGAACCCATGACCCCCCCTAACACATGCGCTATGCACACTACACCACTCCGATGGGGCGTTGAAGGGTGTTGAAACTGCGGAAAAAGGTTGGAATTGATTCCTCTCATCATTGTGTAGCATCACACGGGCGCCCAATGTGGTGATTGCCCAAAATGCTACAAAATGAGCCTTCACATGCACCCATTTCGCATATTTTTTTCAAGTTCCACCTTCTTGTGTTGTGTTTGACAACCTTGGATTGCGTTGGGCACCCTTGCAGTGATAAATAATGATGAAGGGGATCACTTGCAACATTCCGTGCTATCAACACCGTTCAATGCCTTGTCGTCACCACTTGCGTACACGGTGCGTGTGCCCGGGTAGTTTATGGGAGTGGGGGGGAATCATCGTCCTTGGAGTCCGGAAAAACGGGTATTTTTTGCACAGGCCCATTTTTTTTGCACAAAATCTGCGGCACAAAATTCCCGGTTGGTTGACCACACAAGGTATGTGCGCACTAAATCCCCGCCACACTAACCGGACAGGGAGTTTGTGCACGTGTGTACACGGGGACTGCGTACAAAGGTGCCTTCGTGGTATATGGTAGAGCAATATGGTAGAGCATAATTGTTGTGTCCTACAAAAACACTTCCCGTTGTTGGTTCACAACATTTTACGGACAATGGACGTAGGTTCAAATCCCGGCGGCAGTGGCCGGATCTTGTGAACGGGGAATAAAGAGAGAGAGAGAGGGAGAGAGAAAGAGAGAGAGAGACCGAGAGAGAGAGAGAGGGATAGAGACACCGAGAGAGCAAAAGAGTATGTTTTTGTATACATAGAGGGCCCCTTAAGCACTATGTGCATCTAGCTTGACTAGAAACCAATGCTTTGTGATACTATGGGCATCATTGTTGTTTGACGGCAAGTATTGACGCTTCTTCGGTACTTCTTTGGGCAGCTTGGACACAAGCCAAAACAGGAGCTGCCAATAGGGCATTGAAGAGTGTTGATTGTGCAATAACAGATTGGAAGCGATCCCCTTTGTCATTATTTATCACCACAAGGGTGATCAAAGGTGTTTGTTCATCATCTAAGTTGATTCTAATGGAAATGGCCCCCTCCATGGAAATCCCAGGCACCCAAAATGCCTAAAAAAGGCATTTTTTGGCAATTTTTGACAAATTTTGAAACCCAGGTCTGCCAATTCCAACACCTGTTCCTAGCCGCCGCCATTGAGTTGCTTTGCCCATTCCCTGTACTTGTTGTTGTTTGCTTAGACACTCAAGAGGGTTACAAAACAAAGACTGTTTCCACCACCTTGGGGACCATAGCCCCAATCAAGACTGAATATTGGGACTTAGCTAGTTGGGGAGGGAACATTAGCAATGTGGCTGAATAAGGATGCATGTTCAGGGACACCATGAATAATTCATGCCATCCCCCCTGCCCCCCCTATACCGCCCTCGAAAACCCATCCTTATTTGCTGTGCTGCTTTTAGAGACATGCTCCCCAGCACTCCTCCCCTATCCCCCCCCCCCCGCATTCCCCCTAGACCCCCCTTTATTGCCAGTTCCGTCCCAAAATTGCCGTTGTTTGTCTTTGAGGACGGTTGCCCACCGTTTGCCCAACATTTGGAACTAGCAACTAGGAGCATCTCGGCATCTTGGTCTCAATTTGAATTTTTTTATCCCATTTGTGGACCGCGGGGGTTTCATGGTCATTCAGAACTTTCAGTAGAATATCAGCAAAGTGAATTTTTTTCCGTAAGCAGAGTGATTTTTTTTTGCTGGCTGAGTGAATATTTTTTCACTGAAAGTCTTCGGATGTGCTGCAGTCCAAAACCAGAAATGATGTTGGCCTCAACTTGGGCCATTTGGGCCATGGAAGTAGCAATCTGCTTCATATCATCCACGGCCGGGACTTTACCATCGCTAGCTTTCAAGATATGGTTGACAGCGGTCAGACCGTTGACAGCAAGCTCTCGAATTGTTGCTTAGTGCTGTCAAATCGTTGCTGACGTTGCTGTCTGTGTCGGCATTCGCATGGTCAAATTTTTGCTTGCTGAGCCATCATTAAATGGCCTCGGAAAGAACCTTCCTGGCATTCCTTGCAGGGATTTCATCATACACAAATTTGTGCCATGTTCTGCAAAGGGCGCTTGCAAGGAAGCCTCTGGAAGTTAGACCTTACTTATAATAAATCACTGCTTTCATGAGGTGTGATTGATTGTTGCGGATGGTAAGGGAGCAAATCATTAGCCCTTTGAGCATGTACCATTTCGTGTAGTAGGTGTGGCAGGAGCTGAACTCAATGAATCTCTGGGGGATCCATTTTCAACTGACTCCCCTTGGTTGCACAGAAGTCTAAATACCATCCATCCTAATTGGTTGCAATCTTCATGCAAAGGAAAATGGTCATGGAAGACTTGTTCTAAGATTGTAAGGGGAGTGAGTGGTATCTTCATGGGCCATACCATAATTGAGCCAATCCCAGCTCTGGCTGCTATGATGGAAGCCACAACGGTCATCTATGTAACGCCATGTAAAAATCATCTAAGTGGTCATTTTGAATCAACTGATCAATGTTTTGTGCTTCAACGGTTGGGGTGGGTTGGCATGACGCCATGGTGTATTGTTCTCGTCTGCAGCTGGCGGTGCCTACTGGCCGATCGCCATTCGCCGCCCTTCCCCTGGAGCCTTTCCCTCCATAGGCGGTGGTGCCCATCGGCCTCTCACCACCGTGTGACCTTCCTCTTCCTCCTTGCCCTATCCTTCCGTCTCTACTTCCCTTTCCTTTCCCTTCGCTTTTCCCTCCATAGGCCGTGGTGTCCATCGGCCCCTCACCACTCCTTCCCTTTCCTTTCCCTTGGTCGGTTGTGCCAACGGAGCCCCCGGACTTGCCCTGTTTCACTTCTCTGCGTCGAGTCCACACAGAGGAAGGCAACTGCCTGGGCTGTTGGCCAGGTGCATCCAAGCGGCCATCCCAAGCCGGCAGTGAGGTACCTCTCCCCAACGGCGGCTTATGGGCCCTGGGATGTCCACTTGTGGTCTTTTCCCCAACGGGGGCACATAACAACCTCCTGCCTCCAAATTCCCGTGCTCAGTCCTCCCTTTGGCGAGCACATCACATGCCCCCTACCCTTTCCTTTACGCCCTTGTTGTATGTGTTGTGTTTCCTTTCCCACGCGTGGCATGCACGGGTATGGGTTGTGGCGGGTGGTGTCGGTTGTTTGGTGGGGGGTGCAGGGAGGGGGAGGGGGGGCTTCTAGCTGACTATCCAATGCACACCATAATATGAACCAGGTTCATCTCTACCTTGGTCGGGGCAGGGCAGAGGGATCCCAGCCTGTCACCAGTTGCACGGCAACAACCACAATGAGGGCGCAAACGGCATCACTATCCCCAAACCCACTGTCCCTCTGCAGCCATGTGCAGTGTGCAAACCTTGCTGGGGTCAAAGCCTTGCCATCCTGCTGCTTGATACTCCTTGGATCCTGTCGCCCGCTCCAAGAATCTCATGGGGTTATACTTCTCAGCATCTTCACCCCACACATCCTGACAGAGGGCAGCAGGGTCCGACAACGGACTGCACACCCCAGGCGCCCCTTTCCTTACAGAGCCTGGGTCATGTCGAGGTTGGCACGGGAAACCCTAATTTGTGCACCTGGCGCTGACTTTGCAAATGGGCTTTTTCTTGTGTTTTGGAAATGCAAAGGATGAAGGAGTGACTCGTCAGAGGCTGCCGGGCTGTGCACCCTACATGCTTCAGACAAGGTACCAATCAGTGGAGTTGATCACGTGGTGTGCTGCGCTGCTCAGAAACAAATGAACCTGCACAGGCTATAAAAATTGGGCAAGAGGCAGATGTCATCCAATGGCAGATGTCATGCAACATGGGTGAAACCTCTGCCAGTTGCTTTGCTGAACATTAGCCAGGCGCTGTGCGTGGGCGCACATGCTCCGCTCATGTCAACACTACAGCAGGACTACCGTGACACCAGTTGCTGGCCAAGACCTGCACATACCTTGTTTCGGTGCATAGACCAGGTGTTGATCATGATGTCCTGCCCGGGCTGCATTTCAATACCACCTTTGAAAGCTTCTCCAGCAGCTGGGATTCGGTCCTTCTGCAAGCAGCAAGGTGGGTTCATATCCATAGCGCAGCCTTCTCTTCCTCTCCCAGGCAGAGAACAGCAGACGTCAGCCTGTTTCTGGGATTTGCACAC
Source organism: Eutreptiella sp. 'Long Island Sound 2002' (assembly GCA_964036045.1). Classification (NCBI taxonomy): domain Eukaryota; phylum Euglenozoa; class Euglenophyceae; order Eutreptiales; family Eutreptiaceae; genus Eutreptiella; species Eutreptiella sp. 'Long Island Sound 2002'. Next base: position 24,292,900 of record OZ038380.1, on the reverse strand, counting down.
AATCCCAAACTCCAGTAGGTTCCAGTAATTTCTTTGCACATGCCATGAAAAAAATTCCAGCTTTTCACACACTAACGATGATTGGCACCTGATTACCCAAGGGTGCATGCAGAGCAGCATACAGACACCCTAAAAGTTGAAAATGGACTCAAATGGCGAACCTTACACATTGAAGCTAAATAATCTGCCATCAAAACTTCTGCCCAAGCGGCTGCGGTCCCAAAACACAAAAAACAGATGCAAACGGGGGCAACCAGTAAAACAAACCGGACACACACAGACGTGCCCTAGGGCCAATAAGACGCTCGTGTCAGGTGCCATTTTCAGTGCTCGATGACGGCCAGTTTGGGTGCAAAACCTGGTCTCCAGGTGAAATTGGTACAGCGTTTTCTATTTTTTGGGGTGCGTTGGATGCATATGTCACTGGTGCAGATCAGAAAGCAACCCCTCAGAGAGAGCTCAGAGAGAGTTTTTGGGGCCTGGATTGCTGTTGCAGCATGTTGAAATGACCCCAAAATGCATAGCTTTTCCACATACGACTGCCTTCGACAACTTTAACACCATGCAATGCTTTGAGCACCTTTCTGGTGATGAATCATGCCCATTAGGCCGTTTCTGGGGCCCGCACCGGGTCGTTCAATTGACATATGAAATTGAATCCCATAAAAACTGCGCCAGGCGCGGGTGTGGCAAATGGGGAAAAAGGTTCTGTCCAAATGTTCAAAAACAGCCACCTTTTGACTGTGTTGCGTACGCAGAACGTGAATAGCAGGTGCCATGTGCATCAAACCAATGCAATGGTGGACATACACTTTCCCTTTCATTTGGTACCCTTTCGACCCAATTGTCCACTTATCCACCGAACTCCGGGAAGATACTGAACCACCAAAGCGGTTCTAATTGCTTGCCATTGTGTGCATGCTTGGAGCCGCTGCGGCTTCTGCTATCCCTTCAGTCCCTTCTGGTTACACGAGCTCATGGGGAAATGCTGAAAAGACATAGCCAAGGCGAAGGTTAAGGGTACGAGATCGGCAAACCCAAAAGGGAATGCGAGCTAGTCCGCACTAATGGCCGATGCATTGCATTAACCTTGGCCTTCACCCTCAGGGTTGGCGTTAGTGCATGGTCTCGACAACCACCTCCGACACCCCTCAAAAACCCTCCATGATCCTCCCACCCATGGGGGAGTGCCTGCCCCAGAACCATCCACCGAGGAGTAGGAATCTGTTGTTGAGCGGCCAGCTTGCAGTAACAGTCAGACAGAGCTGAGACTCGCTGGTGGTATATGGTCTACATAATTAATATGGTTTGCGCTGTATGCAATTGGTGTGGTTTGCATACTACGGTCGGTGTGCGGCAGTGATGATTTTCTCCGAAACCCAAAGAATAATTCTGCAGTGGCATGCAGTGTGTTCTTTAGCCCCCTCCTCCTGGGCAGTGTGTGGGAGGCTGTTTTGGTCCCCTTCCATCCTCCATAATCCGCAAGCCTAGCACCGCAACCGAAGAAGCACACCTTCAAAGATCGGCGAATCAGCAGTGGAGGGGCCGGATAGAGCCGCAGAGCCTCAGCAATGCAATATCTGCAATAGAGGGGATGAGATGGTGAAACAGAGATGACCGCTGATAGACGAAACAAGGGGTGATTGCGGGACATGCGATGCACTTAGACATACAAACACTCCACAATGACTGGCACTATTCCACCGTTTGGCATCTTTTTTTCATTTTATCGGTGCTGGACACCCAAAAGAACCCGGTTGACTCAGATGCAGGGGTACGACAATTGAGTGCTGAGCTATCCTCATGCCTTCGTAATACAATCATCCACATGTGTGTTCACAATAACAGCCCACCGCTGGGACATGAAGATCAGAGCAAACAGTGGTTAGAACAGCTCCTCAATGATCAATGTTGCGCTTGCAACAGCCCGCACACCCCTGCACGATTCTGATGAACCCAGTTGACTTGCCAGACCCTTGTTGCATGTCTGCCAGTTCTCACCATGGTCACTGCTGCCACCCAAAAGTGCGTGTGGATGGCCCTTGCTGGTCTCCTTCATGTATCTCCTTCGCCTCTGTGGAATACCCTGCACACCCTGTGCGGCTCAATCCTTAGTCAACACCGATGAGAGCGGAGTGCACAGCACAACAACAAAACTGTACACAACACATGCAAATGTGCACGCACCTCCACAGCACAACAAACACAAATATCTGAGCACAGCAAACACAAATATCTGACGTGACTTGATGTGATGATGTGACAGGGACTGAAATAAACATGCTGCTTGTACTTGACCCTGTCCTGGGCATTGCTTTGAATTCATCAAGAAGCAATTGCTTGCGACGGCACCGATAGGAGCTCTCATGGCTGTAGAACATCCACCCACCAATCTCCACCCATTCTCTGCTGGTGAATTGTAGCCATGCTGTGTGTATCTGCACCATACTGTTTTCACATCCATGTGGATTTGCGATAATTGCGCACTAGGGTCAGAGTACTGAACAATCTGCCATGCCTCCAACTGCACCTGTACCACCATGAGGTTGTGATAGGTTCCTGCTTCTCAGTGCGCTTGGTCGCGTCTTGGTACAGACAAGAGTACCCAGGCACTCAGATTGCCTTGGGGCCTTTTCACCATTGCCTATGTGCTATGTGTTTCTGAGTTCTTGACATATGCCTGTGTGCGAGCACCCGCATGTGTGATGCCTAACACCTTCAGCCCATGCCTATGGGCAGAAGTTGGGGTTGGTGGGTTGGTGGGCATTGCAGTTCCTGTGCAAACAAGGGGGATGCAAACAAAGCTAGATGAAACATACGACCAAATATGTTTTGGTCATACCCTGCTGAACAGCACAAGGACCGCACTTGAGCCGGGGAAGAGCTCCGAATGCAGCATCTTCACTGAGCAACCAACGACATTTGTTTAGCGCCTCGTCTTGCGAATCTGGCGCTCAAAGCATGGATGTTTGGTGACAGGGGAGCAAAGGGGAACCCCTACCTTCTCGGGTAGCAACATAACCCCTGCCTTCTTGAGCCTGACCACATGGGCTAAACAATTTTATTGACCCCTTCTAATACACCAAAGTGTAGAGCAAGCAAACTTGGCACCCGTAGATTGTGGGCGGAATGGCTACATAATCCGGCATTCCCCATCACCCCAAGCCTGAGCCCCAACACACGCGAGTAAAGGGGGGGGGGCTCAAAAAAGAAAAAAGGGTCCCCAAGGGACGTATTGCACAGTGCAGAGGGGTGGAGTGTGAAAAAGTAGTGAATACAATAACAATGAATTGCCTGTCTCGTTTGCTGTCGGAATTATTCCTAACACGCGCCGCAGGGGCGTACCCCTCATGGCCTTTTTCTTAAGCCAGTATAATGCCTACCGCATGTCAAACCCAACCAAATCCCCAGGTATGGGTAGGGTAGAAGCAGAATACTGTAGAGTCAAGCGTACATCGCAATGGATTCAACAGTTTGACACTTGCCCCCCCCCCCCCTTTAGTGGAGAAAAAATGTCGAGGCCCATTTACAACTCTTCATCGAATACGTGTGCGTGCGCACACTCCTCCAAGAGACAGAAAAAAGGGGCCCAATCTCCCCATTGAGCTCCTGATTCGCTGTTCCTGACATCTAGTCCCAATATCTCTCGGCCTCATTCATGATGTGCCAACTTTGTGCGTTTTGCCACTTTTTGGGATTCTTTTACAAATTCACTTTGATATGTGGAAGTAAGGACCACCCCCCCTCCCCCATCTTGAGGGTGGGGAACTCAAAAAACCATGTTTTGGAAGGTATTTAGATGGGAGGGGTGGGGATTGGGGCCTATTAAGGGGTTGGAAGGGCGAAAAATAGGGCATGACATCATCCTACGCAGATTGTTACAAATATGTGACTTAGGGACAAAATTGGTGACGTGAAATATTGTTCACCCCTAAAAGTGACTGTGAATGATGAAAATGAGCAAACAGAAGGGAATGTCTCCAACTTCCATGGCATGGGGGGACTAAAGGGTGGGGATGGGCTATTTCTAGGGGTAAAAAGGCTATTTTTTACCACTCTGGGTAAGACCCCATCAACACTGATGTCCTACCCCATTATTACATAATTTTGCCCTCGTACAGCTCTCCCACTGTCCCAACCTTTTTCGAATTTCCCACCCCAAAAAAGGGGCCCCGAAAAAAAAATGCACCCGGCAAGCGGGGTAGGGGTGCAGTGCAGTGTGTCTGAAACCTGACCAGGACAGGCAAAAAAAAACCTAAACCGTCAACAGTAACGGCCAATTTTCAAACAAATGTGGTTTCAGACCCCCCGCCCCAAGCCATACATCTCGGAAAAGCCCTTTCAAGGGCTTTCCAAGTATACCCCACATACCCTTCCTACGGGACACTCAGTGGACACAAATGAGGCAACAAGGGCTGCGGCCCCCTAAAACGCATAAAATTGGCACAAAACCCGCCGATGCCGAGAGATATGCCACAGTCCCTGGCCTCCCCTCATGAGGCACAGGCTCTTCACGGCTGATGCTTTGGTCCTGCATTCCAAGACTGTGCCTGCAATCCTCTCCAGCCCTCATCCATTCACAGGAATACCCACCCCGCCCCATGGATCAAAAATTGCAGTCCTCCAAACTGAACATGCCAATCCCATGGTTGCTGATGGTATGTGACATGACAAGACATCCAAAACTTGAACTCCAGCCCACTGTCGCAAACATAACGTTGATGGCAGGGGTTTCATTCGGGCTGCAAAAAGGTGGTGGTGGGATGCTTTGGACACAACAACCATCCCCACTGCCCACCCCCAAGGGGCAAACCTGACACAGGGCATGTTCTTCACGTCATCAATATCTGGGGATGTGTTATCACCCAAAACATCATCAATCTCCTTTTCCACGGTGGCCAGCAATTCCTTGTTTTCAGGTTTGGTCAATTCATAAGTTGCCCAGGTGAGCGTGGCTGCAGTGGTCTCATGCCCAGCGATCAACAGCGTCATCAAATCATCACGGAGCTGCGTGGTGGTCACTTCCTGAGAGAGGTTGTGGGCACTTATGAAAAGGCACAAACACCCAGGCTGCCCAGGCTGGAAGAAACTCAGAGTGGGGAGGGAAGCATGTGAGCATGTCAAGTCACCACCTGGAAGAACACATGTGTCCGTGCTTTAGCATGAGAGTGGTCGGATGCTCCTCAAAAAACACACGAGCACGCAGGAAACAACTTGGGAGAGGAGTACAGAAGTCGGGACAGGGGGGGGGGGGGGTTGCAGTCACAGAGGGTCCAAACCAATTACAAAAAATCACGGGAAATTGCACCCATTGCAGCATGATGCAGCGGCATCGGTAAGAACCATTCAGTCATTTTGAGGCCTGGACAAGATTATTGTTCTGCAGCAATTGTGCGCAGTCGTATAGTTGCACATTGATGGTAAAAGCCACCAGCAGGCATGCAAGATGGAAAAGCCAGAAGCATTTGCAGAAAAATTGCAACAAATTGTGGAAAATTGCGAAAAATCGCTCAAAACAAAGGTGACATTGGGCAAAGCATCGACCTTAATACCCCACCCCTGCAGAAATTTCGAATTGCTTCAAAACACACATTCTGGAATGCCCAAAAAGGTTGCTCTGAGCAGCTTCTAATTGTTTTAGCCTATCCTTATGTACCAATAAGCACAGGTCCAAAGAAATCGACTGGCTGAAATTCAGCAGCAATCCTTTGACAATCTCACCAGAAAAATTTGCAGAGGTACAAAGAAATCTGCTGGAGCTACAATCCTGTGGCAATCTCGCTGAACGTTCCAAAATGCACAGCTGAACAAGGGGCATCACCAGATACTTTAATTCTATTGCCTTCGGCAGTGCACCTCGAAGAGAGGTTGACAGTCAGCCAAGCAGTCCCTTAGCCAGGCTAGCAGTCAGTCACACAGAAACACACAGTTTGGATTTTTTGTCAGTGGCACCCTCCCCCAAGTAGTGGGGAGACTCTTCACCTCAGACTAAATAGTGGCCGAACGGTAATGCAGCTAACTACAGCCTTTTTGGTCGGCGGTTCGAACCCCGGTCGGGTGAATACGGCGCCGCCGCCGCCACCGCTGCCAACAGTCGGCCGACCAGGATTCGAACCGCCGACCGAAAACTTTGCGTCGGCTGCATTACCATTCGATCGGCAGTTGTGTGACAGTGATCTGCTTCCCCACTGCTTGGAGCCTTCTGAGCGAAAACTTTTGACCCCCCCCCCCCACCCCCAGCCACCCCCTTGGGGTTGCTGTGCGGTGAGCTGAATGGCAACGGGGAGCACGTCAGCGCGTGACAGCACAAAGAAAAGCACGTCAATGTATCATGTCCACAGCTCTAAGCTATGGTCATGCGGTGACAATAATTCTACACAGTGTCATAACAGTGTGGTAGCGGTACACCGAGGTCGTCGCTAAGCTATCACTGCGGACCCGCGATCTGTCCCTCCGGTTGTCGGAAACACATCAAGAGAGTTGGGGAGCCCGTTTATGAAGCCACCGTAACAAAGCCCCAACCGCTAACTTCATGACTTTGGGGGTGGCATGCAGGGCCATTTTGCCCCACCCCACGGGCACATATCTCAACTTGCCCTCTGATTGGCCCTCCCATGGTCACCAGCCTCGGAGTGAAGCCACAATCATGCTGAACAAGGATGCATCAATGAATGTGATAAGCCAGAAGAGCAACTATGATACAACGGAGCAGTGGTGGTGTCACTTTCGCGGGCAATGCAGCAGAAGTGCAAATCAGCCAAAAGCAAAATGTAGCTCATAGACAAATCAAAATAAATATATACATTGGTTGGGCCTTTGGGCGTCCATGCGTGGTGGGTTGCCTTTGCTTGATGTGCCTGGATGGGCACCTGGACCCCCACCTGTAGAGCCGCGGGCGAGTGCCAAAGGCCCCGTGCCCCCTTACACGACCTAGCACATGGTGCGTAAAGGCTTTTTTCAAGGAAAGAGCATTGAATGGCGGCAAGGGTACCAAAATGAAATAGCACAGAAAGGAACCTAGAAACTTGGATGTATACGATCTTGGCATTGAAAGGCAACAAAAAGCTTGTACATGATCTTGGTGGGCCGTGGTGGCACATACAAAGAGGTAGGACATGCATACAGTAGTGCAGCGGTAGATAGCAGTTGGTACCGGCAATCCGCATTTTCCCCCAGTTGGTTCTCTGCAGGGGCACCCCCCCCCCCCCCCTCAAAAAATGATATCCAGTTTTAGGGGATAGAGGCCTCAGAATAAAAAAATCCATTGGGGGATGGTCTTATTGGGCAAAATAATGATTTTACAAGGGGTTGGACATCCAATATCATGCCTTGGGGTATGCTACGCGAATGACCCCAAAAAAGGGGGGTATACGACGCCCGCGCCTGCGCTTGGTCTAACAACCTCTCTTGAGGTGATTTTGGGAGACCACAATTCAAAAATTGGCACACCAAAGGTTGGCATTCTGACTTAAAACGTTGCCCTGGTCAACATATGGGGGTGTCTGTCACAAAACTGTGATGAAGTGGGAGCTTGCATGAAGCACCATTCAGTGATCAAGGAAAGAAAGCCAGAGAAAATGACCATGAAGAGCACAGGTTGACACCTGTCCCCGCATTTCCACCAAGAACCTCAGCAACGAATTGTTGTCAGCATCCATCTCACCCTCATCTTCTATTTGCTGCAACCCTTCTTGTACCAATCTGTGGATGACAGAACAGGCTTGCATGGCATCGCTCCAGGGTACAAACCCAAGATGGAGGAAGAGACATGCATCCCGTGAGCAGTACACAACAGCTCAACGCCCCGGGGGGGGGGGGGGGCCTGCAACAACCGACCCCAGGCAAAACACGCCATCAGGGCCAGCAGCGGCCCTCCGCTAACGGGAGACTGGAGGGGGATGCGTCACACTTCCAGCAAACACTGGACACACTGAACAGCGCAGCGCGCGCAGAACCCAGCGCAGACCACAGCACAAGAACAGCAGTTGATTGGTTGGTGAACGGAAAATGAGACACACAGAAATGCACCGAAAAAAAATTCCAAAGAGCGACAGAGATTCTGAGAAACAAACATTTGCGGTATGGGCAAGGAAGGGCACATGCATCTGCACTGGGTACCGGGCATGTACCGACGCCGGACATGGGCATTCTTTTGCACCGGCAAGCAAGCAAGAAGCACAAGCAGAGGCACAGGCATATCAACAGGCACAGCTGCACAACGTGACGTGCAACGCCTAAAATAATGCACATGTTGAATGTGCTAAAATCCGAACCACAGCGGTACGCTTCAGGGTGGCGTCCAACAACGTTGATCTGCAACCACAGAAGAAAAATCAGTTGCCACCACACATACCGGTTCAGCACATCATCAAGTTTACTCATGTGCCCCTCAAACTCAGTGTTCCCATTGGGCAGTTCCCAGTATGGCACGATGGATGAGGCGCGGCGCTCAGCCTCACGCAGTACTGCATACACAGCCTGAGGAAGTGGATGTGCAAAATGGAATCAGCAGCACGCAAAAGTTCCACACGGACACGGTGCATCTGATTGTCCAGTTCCAGCTGGGCGGGAGGAGAAACTCACTTGCGGGGGGCAAAGGCGATTGGAGCTGGAGCCCTCCACCCTTTCCACAGAAAATCCGTTTGTGACCTGAACCCCTGTAGGTCGCAGCACCTCGAAATCAACTTTACACTTCGGAATCAACACCCTCGACGCGGATATGGAAACCGGATTCTGGCAGTTTGTCGCTCACTTTCTAGCCGGCACATGCCTGAGCCACGACCTTTTTCACACAGACTCGGTCATGGAGTCAAGGGGGCTCAGACGCCCTGCAAATGAGCTTTCAATGCCCGATGTTGCTGATGATACTGTCTTGTTATAAAAAAAAGGAAAATTCCTCCGAGGGCCACACCGCTCCAATCTACAAACGGGCAGGGCCCCTGGGTTCTGAAGAAATCCACAAACCTTAATGACAGGTGATTCCTTCGTGATGCTGCCAAACTCATAACCGAACACCGCCTTTCCGATGATATCCAGAGAAGCCGAGCAGTAGCGCTCCTGCATGTCAACAACCATCCCGTTCTTGGTCACCAAGTCGGCCACCAATCTCCGAGACACAGTAGAATACCTAACAAAATGGATATGGTGAGGATCATGATGGGCATGGTGCAGACAGACTCGGGGCAGCAAAGAGAGTTCAGTAAATGCAGCATTCTTTATGCGATTTGAACAGGCGGCACATTGACACAGGACACTGAACATACAAATCCATCATCTGCGCCAACCACCTCTTGTGAAAACCTGGCTTAATAGCCTTCCGCCGTGTTTTCCACGTCACAGGGTCTGCAGGGATCAACCCTTTGCCCATGATTGGCTTTAAGATGTACGCCAGAATACCTGCACAGTGCACAACAAATGTCTCAGGTTAGTGCACGGGTGCCCCGGGGCAATTTAGCGCAGAGTGCCTGGCAGGTGCCGGGGGCCAGTAGGCCCAACATGGCAGTGCCTGAGGAGTCTGGGATTGATTTGTTCTTTATTATTGTCATTGATTATGTATTTAATATTTATGCTGCATGAACGAGCCTTTCATATGCAGAGAGGGTCAGCTGACCATCAAAAACAACCCGTGGCACGTGTTTCACGTGGTGCATGTGTTACAAACAAACACAAGAAAATGGATTGGAGGTGAAAGAAACATACATGACATCTGCACACAACGGCAACATGTGGAGCGGGGTCATGACGAAATGTCCCAAAGTGTAAGAGTGGTGAGCCAAAGCGTAACAGTATAACGGGGAACTGCCGCACACCTTTGTCATATACCCCGACCTGGGACTTCAAGATCGCCTTGGCAGCTATGGCATCAGAGATCACCACGATGGACCGTGGGCCAAGGCACAGCTTGTAAATCGGGGAGACCCCCTTCAAGTAGCGGTCCAACAAAATGAACACAGGCACTCCAGTGATATCCTGGAAGCCTCCCGTGAAGAAATCCACCAACATAGTGTTTTGGAGCCGTTCCAAGGGGATGTCTACAGCCCCATACTTGAACATGTCCAGCAACGACACCACAGGTATCTGCGGTTTGATGAGTTGCAGGCAGCATGGGGGGAAGCCCAACAGACAGGCAGTGACAAGCGCAGTAAGCCAGAGCCAAGCGAATTTGCATCCCACCCCAGCTGTTGGGGTAGAAGGGGTAAAGACACCGGAAACATTCCGAGTAGTCATGCGCCGAAATAGCAAGTGGCATAGCATACATTATCCGGTCCTGTCGTTGGTACGGCAAATTGCACCAGGTTTCGGGCCGTCAGAGCAACGTGGTCTTTCAATGGTACGGAGTCGGTCAATATTTCGTCCATAATAACATCCATCGCTGACACGTCGTCAGCAACGTCGGGTCGCGTGTAGTCATATTGCAGCGTCTTTTTTTGTTCCTGCTCAACAACTATCTCCAGGGATTCCTCTTCTTCGTCTGTATCATCTTCTTTCACTGGCCCAGGTGCCACGGCTAGCATAACTTGGACCTCACCAGCACGAGAGGAGCCCACTCGTCGGAATCCTAAGATTGCACAGAAATAACTGACGACCTGTGATTGATTTTACACAAAGAGTGCATACCAGAGGTGTCCCCAACAACGGATCATCCGCCGTAAATCCAGAGTCAAAATTTGCAAATCGATCGTGACTCCAGAGTAAGCCATCCAGAAAACCTCTAACCACCAGATGCATACCGCAACCCAACAAAGCAAGAAGATGGGCCGTACACTGAATTTCTTGACTTAAATCCTAAGGTCTCTTTACTTGCAGTTCCTCCTCAGTCCCCCACCCCCAAAGATCTCGTCGTAGGACCTGTCTCCCTGCTCAGTTGTTTTGGCTCCTGCCACCCATGTACGAAGCACTTTTCTTGCTGGCGGTGGTGACCTTGACTGGTACCAACCATTTCTTTGGCATTGTGAAGTCATGGCAACAGAAAGGGTTGCCAATAACGGAATCGGGTCATAGAACAGGATGAATTCATGGGTTTTGAGGTTCCTGAGGAACAGACAAACAAAGAAATGGCACACAACCACCTGAGCGTGCCGAAGCCTTGTATCAGGAATATTTTTCTGCTAAACGCACTGACAAAGAACACCATGCTGCGGGTTTTGACCGTCACAGTTGGCCTGTGCCTGGCGCTGCCTACGTCCAGGCACATTAAGTGGCTGGTGTCCCAGTTGCAGGATGCTCTGGGGAAAGCTGTGAAGCCCAACACTGTAGCAGTTCAATTCCCTGCTTTCTGCAAACCTGCCAATACTCCTGCTCCAGTGAAACGGTCCACTTCTTGGCGCATTCCGTGTCCTGCTGCCTAGTGGTGCAGCATGACTGTGGCTGTAGAGGGCAAGGTTCCTTGTCAGTTTCCTCATGTTTTGCTATTTGCACTGCTGCTGAAGACCATCCCACAGTCACAGGCCACTTCTGAACGGAGCGGACGCCAGCTCAGAGACTGGGAAGATCCACGCCGCAGTCAGCTTTCATGCAAACGCGGAGCCCGTGCTATTTTGATCGGTGAATGTGGCCCACCCTTGGTTGATGTTCAGTTATTGATTGACTGTGCGCAAAGACGAAGGCGTATCATCAGGTGGGCCGCGCTAGTTGACGGCAGTGTGAGACACTGAATTGTGATACTAATGCAAATTCCTCCACATCAGCATCAGACTCTTGCACCTCAGGTTCTACTGACAGCACAAGTTCAAACTCTTCACATTCGTCTGTCAGTTCTGATAGTGATTCAGAGGGCAGCACGGACCTTGCCGTGAAGCAGAGGAACGCGCCAGAAGTGTTGCAACCTCACGGGCGCAAGGTAAACAGCAACCCGTGTCACAGCCGCCCCTGAGACACTGGCAACCTCAGCACCGGTGGACCATCTGTGGGATTGGTTTTGGGCATCAGCACCTAATTCAGTCAAAAAATATCATGACAAGCTGAAGTATCACTTTGCTTCGGCCAGAATATTTCCAGAGATATGACATGCCTTTTCGACACAGTTATCAGTCAAAAAGTCGTGGACACAAACTTGACACCAAAAAGGAAACAGTGTGGCGCAGGGGTATTTCCCAAGGAGTGATATCCAGCGTACATCCACCGTCAAAAAATTCAAATCCAGCGCACATCCAGCGTCGACCCCCAAAATCCGCTAGAGACAATGCTGGTGCAGACAAAATAGTTGCTGCGGCGAGTTTGCAGGCAACAACCAGCACACAGCTTACCTCCGAATAAGTATGCGACCAGGGCCAGCACACCACCCACGATGGGAAGACTTGAGGGGTCGACGATCGAGCTTGAGCGCTGCGTAGGGTGAAAGTCGCGTTTACAATCGAACGACTGATACAGAAACGCGTACCCGAACATTGACAGCGAAAAACTACCTGGGTTTGGGATGCTTCAAAATCCCCGTTATTTCTGTGGCTGGATAATGTTGTCGACGGTTGATCTGGGCCGTTTCCAGTGGGCACCACCAATTTGCGAGGGTCGTTTGCATTGTGACTCTGACGTGCAATAATGTGGGCACCCCCGTGCACGTGGATCGCAGGTTTCGAGCCTGCCGAAACGCTGTGAAATAGGGAAGTAGTTTTGGAAGTAGACTTCGAATACGAGACGTAGCCGTAGCTGAACAGCGCCCCCACTACGGATGAAGCCGCAACGACCAGCAGATACTGGGCCCATTTGCTCCGATCAACAGGATACCCACCCGTCAAAGGGCCTGTTTCACCAATGATTTGAGGAGACAGAGCAGCATCATTGGAGACGCAGCTGCCTTGATCAACATAAGCAGCCATGCAACTACAGAAGTACAGAAGGTGAGCCGAAGTCACTGGCCATGAAGGGTGAATGTAGCCTTTCGGATGACACGCCCTGTCACAAACCAGCGAGGGTGAATTCACGTTTCTCAAATAATCGTGATTCTTTGATAATGGGGTTGGTGCACGACATGTCGACTGCTAGCTGGGAGTCCTCAGCAATCGTGGACACCGCAGGGTGCAGCAACAAAAGAGAGCATAACCGCCACCCGTGATGAACACATGCCATTGTTTTGCTGGCTCCACTGAGGCTGAGACGCAATGCAGTACCATGAATTATCAATACAACTTGGTCGTAAGTTACGTGGATTGAAGGCACTCAGATCTGCATCAGTCTGCACTGGATAAGACTACATGACAGCGCGGTTGTCGCAAGAGCATTCCTCGCGCGAACGCAGGGTTAGGGCGGTGACGGTATGCAGACTGCGGCCCTAGCAGACTGCGAAAGACTGCGCACGAACAGGCGACACGCGCATTTACGACAACCGAAAAAACGACTGCAACTGATCTACTGCAACTGATCTTCTGCTAAAAGGCGACAAGGATGTTTTGAACCGTTCTGCAGCCCAAATTTATGAGATAATTGCATTATTTTATCGCCAGATAAGGGAACGATACCTTACTGGTAAATCCACTCCCTCCTACTCATTTTCAACTCCCTCCCACTCAATTTCAACTCCCCCCTGCTCATTTTCAACTCCCTCCAAGTCAAAATCCACTCCCTCCTACTCATTTTCAACTCCCCCCTGCTCATTTTCAACTCCCTCCTACTCATTTTCAACTTCCCCCTGCTCATTTTCAACTCCCTCCAAGTGAAAATCCACTCTCTCCTACTCATTTTCAACTCCCTCCTACTCGTTTTCAACTCCCTCCAAGTGAAAATCCACTCCCTCCTACTCATTTTCAACTCCCTCCTACTCATTTTCAACTCCCTCCAAGTGAAAATCCACTCCCTCCTACTCATTTTCAACTCCCTCCTACTCATTTTCAACCCCCCCCTGCTCATTTTCAACTCCCTCCAAGTCAAAATCCACTCCCTCCTACTCATTTTCAACTCCCCCCTGCTCATTTTCAACTCCCTCCAAGTGAAAATCCACTCCCTCCTACTCATTTTCAACTCCTCCCTGCTCATTTTCAACTCCCTCCAAGTGAAAATCCACTCCCTCCTACTCATTTTCAACTCCCTCCTACTCATTTTCAACTCCCCCCTGCTCATTTTCAACTCCCTCCAAGTGAAAATCCACTCCCTCCTACTCATTTTCAACTCTCCCCTGCTCATTTTCAACTCCCTCCAAGTGAAAATCCACTCCCTCCTACTCATTTTCAACTCCCTTCTACTCATTTTCAACTCCCCCTGCTCATTTCCAACCCCCTCCAAGTGAAAATCCACTCCCTCCTACTCATTTTCAACTCCCTCCTACTCATTTTCAACTCCCCTCTGCTCATTTTCAACCCCCTCCAAGTGAAAATCCACTCCCCCCTGCTCATTTTCAACTCCCTGCTGCTCATTTTCAACTCCCTCCAAGTGAAAATCCACTCCCTCCTACTCATTTTCAACTCCCTGCTGCTCATTTTCAACTCCCCCCTGCTCATTTTCAACCCCCTGCAAGTGAAAATCCACTCCCTCCTACTCATTTTCAACTCCCTCCTACTCATTTTCAACTCCCCCCTGCTCATTTTCAACTCCCTCTAAGTGAAAATCCACTCCCTCCTACTCATTTTCAACTCCCTCCTACTCGTTTTCAACTCCCTCCAAGTGAAAATCCACTCCCTCCTACTCATTTTCAACTCCCCCCTGCTCATTTTCAACTCCCTCCAAGTGAAAATCCACTCCCTCCTACTCATTTTCAACTCCCTTCTACTCATTTTCAACTCCCCCCTGCTCATTTCCAACCCCCTCCAAGTGAAAATCCACTCCCTCCTACTCATTTTCAACTCCCTCCTACTCATTTTCAACTCCCCCCTGCTCATTTTCAACCCCCTCCAAGTCAAAATCCACTCCCCCCTGCTCATTTTCAACTCCCTGCTGCTCATTTTCAACCCCCTCCAAGTGAAAATCCACTCCCTCCTACTCATTTTCAACTCCCTGCTGCTCATTTTCAACTCCCCCCTGCTCATTTTCAACCCCCTCCAAGTGAAAATCCACTCCCCCCTGCTCATTTTCAACTCCCTGCTGCTCATTTTCAACTCCCTCCAAGTGAAAATCCACTCCCTCCTACTCATTTTCATCTCCGTGCTGCTCATTTTCAACTCCCCCCTGCTCATTTTCAACCCCCTCCAAGTGAAAATCCACTCCCCCCTGCTCATTTTCAACTCCCTGCTGCTCATTTTCAACTCCCTCCAAGTGAAAATCCACTCCCTCCTACTCATTTTCAACTCCCTTCTACTCATTTTCAATTCCCCCCTGCTCATTTCCAACCCCCTCCAAGTGAAAATCCACTCCCTCCTACTCATTTTCAACTCCCTCCTACTCATTTTCAACTCCCCCCTGCTCATTTTCAACCCCCTCCAAGTGAAAATCCACTCCCCCCTGCTCATTTTCAACTCCCTGCTGCTCATTTTCAACTCCCTCCAAGTGAAAATCCACTCCCTCCTACTCATTTTCAACTCCCTCCTACTCATTTTCAACTCCCCCCTGCTCATTTTCAACCCCCTCCAAGTGAAAATCCACTCCCCCCTGCTCATTTTCAACTCCCTGCTGCTCATTTTCAACTCCCTCCAAGTGAAAATCCACTCCCTCCACTCATTTTCAACTCCCTGCTGCTCATTTTCAACTCCCCCCTGCTCATTTTCGACCCCCTCCAAGTGAAAATCCACTCCCCCCTGCTCATTTTCAACTCCCTGCTGCTCATTTTCAACTCCCTCCAAGTGAAAATCCACTCCCTCCTACTCATTTTCATCTCCGTGCTGCTCATTTTCAACTCCCCCCTGCTCATTTTCAACTCCCTCCAAGTGAAAATCCACTCCCTCCTACTCATTTTCAACTCCCTCCTACTCACACACAAGTGTCCCCCCACCGATCCAACCATCGACTTGCACACTATTGTTGTCACTGGAAATTCCGTCCCTCACCTGCCCTTGCACACTTGGCACGAAGAAAGCATTGTTCCATCTTTTTTTGTGCAATGTGCAAAAGAATGTGTAAAACAATGTGCAAGAGATGTGCTTCCCGATGATGAAAGTAGTATACATTGTGGAGCCCTAGCGGAAAACTGGGGGCCATGGAGGCATAACCCAACCTTACACAGGCGAACCGTGAAGGCATGGAACATAAACTCAGACTTGAAATTTGAAATGTCCTTAGTTCTTCGACACTTGAGCCCGCCACTCCCAAAGCTGCTTACACTGATGCAACTCAGCTGGCGAAAGTTGTTCCCCACATGCAGCCCGAGCATACAACTGAGCCAAGCGAGTATCAACCTGCTCAGCCGAGTCAACCATATTGTGAATGTGTGCATGCAATTGATCATTATACGCGGCCTGCTGCGCACTCAGGCCCCCAGGAGCCTGATTCACGGTGGTTAGCGCATCTGAAAGCTCAAGGGCAGCATTCAGCTCTTCCTTCAGCGGCGGACCGCTACCCCTACCCTGACCCCTACCTCTTCCCTTTGTAGCACCCTTTGGACCATCCCCTCGCTTAGCGGCCTTCCTGACAGTTGGCTGCACGGTTCGCTTGGCGGCCACCGGCGGGGGAACAGGTCGTGGTGCTTGTGCACCTGCCACATGGACCTGTGTGGAGGAGGCTCGCATGTCCACAAATTGGTTCAGTAGCCTCTACTCTTCTTCGAGAAAGGCCCCTGCATCCTGTCCCTGGTCGGAAAGATGAGTTGCCACTCGATCCACATTATTTATATATTGACGCATCCGGGACTGCAGGTTCCCAAGGGAGCGGACAATCTGCTCGCGTTTCGTTCTGGCTGGCAAATCAGCCCACGAGGAGATGTCGGTCAATATAATGTCATCGTCTGTAGCATGGATTGCCACGGGTACCTGCACTGTGGGTAGGGGGAGGCGTTGGCTGCTGCATTTGGCACTGACAAGGACCTGAGTTGCAGTCTGAAATTGTTTTAAAATAAAAATTGGATTGAACAACCCAAGATGGAAGCCGACTGAAGATGACCGATGATGCAAAACCGCAAAATAGTGACGACATGGATGCCCGACTCGGACAGCAAGTCCACAACTACACCAAAACTTCGTATAGGCACCATCCTCAGCCAATGGCTCGAACAGACAAACATAATGTGGACAGTTCATGTAACGCGAAGTGCAGCTGGATTCACTTCGCTTTACCTCATAAACTATATTTTTGCCTTGGATTTGGTGCACACGATTGGAGATCGCACAGAATCTCGGTAGGTCTACCAACTCCGTCTCAAGTGAATCGTGACACTGTCGATCATAGTTCCATAAGGGTGCCGCCCTGTTAGCAACTATATATTGGGCCTCCCTGGACATGTCATACTCATACACGAGGTACGCAGTTGAAGCATTCATCTGCTGGAGCATTCTATCAAACGCCCAGCTTGTCACCTTGCCTGAAACGAACTTGACATAGAATGGGAAGGTCTGGTTAGCTATTTGGTGATTGGCGTGCCGCTGATTCACCATTTCAGTATATTCAAGTTTATAGCCCTCCTTGGAGAGCAAGTGCAAAACAGATAAAAAAATGTGGTAGTAACCTTTTCTTGTGGTTAGGTGGCGCCTTATGCGGCAATTCAAAGACTCAGCCCTCTGTGTGGACTTGCAGCCGAAGGTAAAAACTTCTACCTGCCATGCAACACACCAACGGTCAAGACGATGTAGGGGGGATCTGACTCCAAGGTAGTCCTTGACAGTTTTCCAGCGGGGGTCCTCCAGAATTTTGCGCCAGAGAATATCAGCAGCGTCCTTATCTGGGCACTCCTGAACCTGTCGGATGGCGCTCCCAAGAGCAGTGAAATCGTGTTGCTCGAGGGAGTTTCGGCAGTTTTCGGTAAGATTTTTGTAAATGTGAAAAAGGCAGAGGAAGTGAGCAGTTCGGTCCGGGGGGAAAACCCTGGGAACGGACCCCAAGAGGGCGTATGCAGCATCACTGAACAAAACGCGGGGTGCACAACCGGTTGCCTTTATCCACTCCTGCCAGAGCCACTCATAATCCTCTGTATTTTCACTGCTTGGCATGCAGCCCTGAGCCAGGAGAAGGGTTTGGCCATGTTCGTTGATACCGCAAAACAGGGCCAATGCCTCGCCGTACCGATTCGATTTGTACGTGTTGTCTTCAAAAATGACTTGTGCATATTTTCTGGCGTTTTTTACTTGCTCTGGCGTCATAAAAAACCATCTTCGTACAACACCAGTGACTGGGTCAGGGGCTTCATGGTTGAAATACCAGGCAGGATCTGCCTGTTTGCGCATTTTCAGGTGGTTAATCAAACGTGCAAGATCATTTGGGCCCATCTTGCGTTCGATGGACTTGAAAAAATTTTGGATGTGCTGGGTTGAAAACCCTTTGATTGCTGGGTACGCGTCCTCGCTATATTTCTTCCTCAAATTTATAAGAATTTGCCCCGGCATTTCACGGTGCTCATACGCCCGCTCAATGTCGTGCCAGAGCTCATCAGGGAGGGCTGATTTGTCCAGTGGGGTGGCCTCCTCCTCGTCAGGCCACCAATGGTCAGAGTGGTCCCAATTACACTCGGTTAGCTTCCACAGGCCCGTGCCAGCATCATGGGTTAGCGTTGCACCATATGGACACAAATCAGACTTCGTGAGAGGCCGGGGATGCTTTTCTGGGCGTGCTCTACTGGTCTCCTTTAGGGGCCCGTGTTGTTTTAGGCGTCCCCAAATGCGACAACCAATACGTGCCCAATTACTCCCCCCTGCAGACTTGCTGGTAACGCTGTTATGTATTGCCAACTCCCCCCGAATCTTATTCAGGTATGCAACAGCTTCGGTGTGGGACCGGAAGGTGCAGCCAACCTCATCTCCACGTCGGGGGGAGTGCTCGGAGGGACAATGGGCTTCGCGTTTCACGCGTTTGCGGGGGGGGATGTCGGGATGAGGTTTAGGATCAGAACGCGGTGACTGGGCGGCACTAAACTCATGCTTAATTAAGGGGGCCGGATCCGTAGATTCCGTGGGTCCCGAGTCAGATGCCGGGGTTGGAGATAGGATGGCAGGGGGGTTTCTTACGGGGGCAGGTCTGGATGAAACTGCCACTTCCGCGGGTTCCGTTTTGACGTTGTCCAACATTGATGAAGAAACAGATCTCAAGGTCGCACAAAATGGATCGTCATATACACCCTCAAAAAGCAAGGTCATCTGGGCGGGGGTAGGGTGGCCCATGGACGTGTGGAGGGATCAAAAGTTGGTTCCAAGGAAGTCTGCGGTTTGATCCTGCAGCGGGATGCAGTTCCATGCAACACCACCGCGGAGACGAAACAGGACAAGAACCCGTTCGTTACGGACCCAGTCACCGGTTCTGCGTGAAATTCTACAAATTCGCTGATCATGAACGGGCACACCAGTGATGATCCTCACCAGATCTGAGATGGCAGCCTCACTGATATCCTTAGGCACACACAGAACGAGGGTTCTGTCGGGGAGTGCCACGAAAATGGGGATCTCCTTCCTCGC
Source organism: Eutreptiella sp. 'Long Island Sound 2002' (assembly GCA_964036045.1). Classification (NCBI taxonomy): domain Eukaryota; phylum Euglenozoa; class Euglenophyceae; order Eutreptiales; family Eutreptiaceae; genus Eutreptiella; species Eutreptiella sp. 'Long Island Sound 2002'. Next base: position 24,273,446 of record OZ038380.1, on the reverse strand, counting down.
ACATCGTCCCTTGTGGAGTAGTTGACACGGTGAGCGTCTTCGCCGCCGTTGGTGGTGTCTACGATGCCTCCGATGGTGAAGGGAGAGAACAACAGCGGCCGAAACGAGACCACAAAGGACTATGGTCAGCCCCACAAGGCTCCGGCCGACATCGCAGATTGCGCAGAGCAAAAGCATTAAGATGGACATGTCTACAACGAGAGATGAACGTGAGAGGCTAACCCCCATTATTGATTCACAAAGGTCCTCTGATGCACGAACTTGATAGGCTACCCCCTGACTATTGGTTTACCAAGGGCCTCTGATGCACGAACTTGATAGGCTACCCCCCGACTGTTCATTTACTGGGGGCCTGTGATGCACGAACTTGATAGGCGACCCTCTGACTATTGATTTACCAGGGCCTCTGATGCACGAACTTGATAGGCTACCCTCTGACTATTGATTTACCACGGGCCTCTGATGCACGAACTTGATAGGCCACCCCCTGATTATTGATTTACCGGGGGCCTCTGATGCACGAACTTGATAGGCGACCCCCTGACTATTGATTTACCAGGGCCTCTGATGCACGAAACTTGTTAGGCTACCCTCTGACTATTGATTTACCACGGGCCTCTGATGCACGAACTTGATAGGCCACCCCCTGATTATTGATTTACCGGGGGCCTCTGATGCACGAACTTGATAGGCTACCCCCTGATTATGGAGTCAACAAGGGCCTCTGATGCACGAACTTGATAGGCTACCCCCTGACTATTGATCTACATGGGGCCTCTGATGCACGAACTTGATAGGCTACCCCCTGATTATTGATTTTCCAGGGGCCTCTGATGCACGAACTTGATAGGCCACCCCCTGACTATTGATTTACCAGGGGCCTCTGATGCACGAACTTGATAGGCTACCCCCTGACTGTTCATTTACTGGGGTCCTCTGATGCACGAACTTGATAGGCCACCCCCTGACTATTGATTTACCAGGGCCTCTGATGCACGAACTTGATAGGCTACCCCCTGACTGTTCATTTACTGGGGGCCTCTGATGCACGAACTTGATAGGCCACCCCCTGACTATTCACTTACCAGGGGCCTCTGATGCACGAACTTGATAGGCTACCCCCTGACTGTTCATTTACTGGGGGCCTCTGATGCACGAACTTGATAGGCCACCCCCTGACTATTGATTTACCAGGGCCTCTGATGCACGAACCTGATAGGCTACCCTCTGACTATTGATTTACCACGGGCCTCTGATGCACGAACTTGATAGGCTACCCCCTGATTATTGATTTACCGGGGGCCTCTGATGCACGAACTTGTTAGGCTACCCCCTAATTATGGAGTCAACAAGGGCCTCTGATGCACGAACTTGATAGGCTACCCCCTGACTATTGATCTACCTGGGGCCTCTGATGCACGAACTTGATAGGCTACCCCCTGAATATTGATTTACCAGGGGCCTCTGATGCACGAACTTGATAGGCTACCCCCTGACTATTGACTTACCAAGGGCCTCTGATGCACGAACTTGATAGGCTACCCCCTGACTGTTCATTTACCGGGAGCCTCTGATGCACGAACTTGATAGGCTACCCCCTGACTATTGAGTCAACAAGGGCCTCTGATGCACGAACTTGATAGGCTACCCCCTGACTATTGATTCACCCAGGGCCTCTGATGCACGAACTTGATAGGTTACCGTCTGACTCATGTATGGCAAGACATTGCCCTCCCCAGCCTTGAAGGATGCGGGGGGATGAGGGGGTGGAGAGGGGGAGGTGAGGGCTGAGCTGGGGGGGAGGGGAGGGAGGGGAGGGGGGAGGGTTGGGGGGCTTGGGGGGTTGGAGGGGGAATTGGGGGGGCCCCGGGATGGGAGGAGGGTGCGGGGGGGGGGGGGGGGGGCGGGGGAGGAGGATGTTGGAAAAGCTGGAGGGGCGTAGGGGGGAGAGGGGTGGGAGGGCTTGGGGGGGTTGCAGGGGAGGTTTGGGAGGGCCCGGGGGGGGGGAGCGTAGGGGGGAGTAAAGGGGTAAAAGGGGGGAACACTGGGGCGTCTGATGTACGACGGGCATCAACTCAATTGGTGATTGAATCATGAATCATTCACAGGCCCACGCACGACAGGCAAGGGAACGAAACAAATCAATAGCAGAAGGATTGAGCAAGTAAAATGTGCGAATCCAGTACATCATTTTCAAGGATCCACTAGCATTTGTTCACACTTGGGTTAAACGGGAGAAACATATGGGGAGTCAGAATCAGGCTGATGACGACAACGCTAACTGACACTTATAAGCACGTGGGGGTAAACCATAAAAACTGGCCGGTAACCTGGAAACAAAACTCGCTGGCTGGGATTCGGCCCAGAGGGTGCCGTAGCTTGGTTATCGCCCCCCTGTAGGGGGACCCTCTGGCACTCGAGGTTCCCGGGGTGTGACCACACAGGATCCGCACATCTGTGGCGTCACGTACCTTCCCCTAGCCTCGGTAGCTGCCTTACCTGCACTAATTGGCCAGCGCCGTTTCCCAGGTCCCTTCTGACCTGTTTTTAAGGTCAGGAACAAGGTTCACGCCCACTTACAACGTGGGTTGGGTCTGTATAATTCTCTTGAACCCATTTGGGTTCAAAATTCGAGTTCCCTTAACCGCACCCACGCAACTAAGAAGCAAACGACGCAAACGCACTGTAGCTGTGGTGTCTTTGTGGTCTGTATCAGCCATTACTCCCAAGGTTGGACAAAGGAAAAGGGTTCGGTCCGGTCAAACCAGTCAAATCAGACGAAATGGGGTAGATCTGAATAATACTCTTGAGGCTAAAAAATAGCGTGTTGTAACAACACCTGCGGTAACAAAAACCAGTACCTGTACCTGCAATCTGTCTCACCTGGTGAAACCAGATGGAAAGTAAGCACTGGGATCCGGTCAAGATCAGGTCAAATGAGACGAAATAGGGTGCCCTTTGGCTCCCAAAAATGAACAAACACCCCAATAGCGCCAAAGAGAAAGTCACAGGGCTAGACAAGCGCGTATCAGGTAGGAGGTCAGTAGGAGGTCAAACAGAATTCACCGCGCAGAGAAAGGAACAGAATGCAATGGAGCCTGGCCTTTCAATATTATATCTGGGTCCGGGAACCGGTATCAAGGGTAAAATTTGCCAAGCAAACAGCAGTCTGCTGACCCCACCGCCGTAGAAGAAAATCGCGGAGCCTGCAATGCGTGGGTTCAGATCTCAGTCTTGGTCCGGCGATGCGCTCTGCCACTACACACGCCATCATCTCACTGCCCAAACCACTTCACAATGCAAGCACTAGAAAAACTTCTGGCGCTTCCAATTAGGGTTACCGGAACCCTCGCGCCAGCCCCCCCACTGATCCTCCAACCCAATGGCGGTCTCATCGGGGAGATAGACCACCCATGCAACTTGGGTGGTTCCCCCCTTTTCGGTTTCCCGCTCCACCTCCCGAAAGTTCCTACCCCCTGCAAGCCGCTTCTGATTGACGTTCGGGACCCAGAAGGCTTCAAAACTGCTGAGTCGGCCCTTGGAGTCGGGCCGACAGAAGGTGAAAGGGGGGGTGCACTGGTCGGAGTCGACCAGAGCGAGGGGGAGATAGGGGACGGCCTTTTCTGGTGGCAGGAGCCACTGCGTCGGATTGCCCTTGCTGAGCATCTCCTCCACCTCAGCCTTCGCCTTCTGAACGGGGACAGACCTCTTCATCTGCCATTTCCCCCCTCAATCAACAAACTTGGACAGAGTTGTCCAACAAAAACTTGGATCCCGAACGTCAAACTGCTGCCTCAAACCTGCTCCCTGCACCGGCAACGACCCCCTACGAATGAACTCTTTAAAAAAATTTGCCGTTGCAAACGTGCAACGGTACGGACCCCCATCGACACGAGCCCTCTTTGCCTTGGGCTCGTCAGGCTCAACGCCGCAGGGGGGGCTGACGGTCGAGCTCTTTCCCCAATGCTCGATCCGCGACTGCAGATCAGGCATCTTAGCCAGCGCCCTGTCCACCACCACCTGACAGATCCGCCTGATCCTCGGCGAATCCAAGCCTCCAGCTTCCCAGACCAGCAGAAACCAGTTGGACTTGCCCCTCGAATCCTTGTTGCACTCGGCAATGACCGAGATGCAGTGGCCCATCCCTCCCCCAGTCCCTCCACCGCCGTCGACGAGCTTAATGGCATGACCATTAACCCTGCAAAGGACATGCCCATACACCCTGTCCTTCACCCTCTCGTACACGGACTTGTCCTTGGTCTTGATCGTTTTTTTGCCAGGCGGAGCTACCAGGTGCTCCGCCCGCCACTAAGCCCAATCCAGCGTCGCCCCCCACCGGCTGTCGACACCCATAGCCCTCTCTGCCCGGACAAAAAATGTCTTCTGGCGGATACCACGCGCTGCAGCTTGGTATTCCGCATCATACCCCCTGAGGTCGATTCCGACCTGCAGCCACTGACCCGTCTGGCCGTACACGTCCTTCCTATTCTGCACCGAAATCACCTCCCACTTACCACCCACAAACACCATTTCTACGACACCCCCAGGAGCAGCCCCCTCGAACTCGTAACAAAACCAGGGAGGGTAAACGCCTGCAAGTCGCGACCCAGCCGTGATGAAGTCGCCCCCCAAAGAATTCTGGTCACCCCAGACCGTGGTCAACGGCCTGACGAACCTCCCCGTCCGCCAGTCCATCTTGAAACAACAGGTCCGGCTTTCAACCTGTGTCAAGTTCGGCCCCCCCATCTCGGACCACAGCAGACGCACCCTGTCCCCCTTCCTGACAATAAACTGCCCCCCATCAACATGGGTCACGGTGGCCTTGCTGGGGTAGGTCACCTTCGAAGAAAAATACTGGCGACCCACCAAGGACCCGTCATCAGCATACAGTTGCCCTGCAGGCAGGGCAGAGGCGCTGGGAAGAATGTTCTGGGTGGTTAGAACTGGCTGGTTGGAACCTTCTGCAGCAGGTTCATCAGGGTCAGCAGCATCAGCAGGTGGAGGCGAAGGGGGCAACGGGTAATTTACGCCATAGAACATGGCCAGCTCGGTACCCGCCTTCACCTACCGCCGGGTCCAAACCCTGGGGGTACCGTCATCCAGGTGGATGATCACGTCGCAATCCTCCTGGCGAGGGCGAGCGTTGATACGGCTAAAAATATTCCCCCTTTTACCCCCGTCCACCCAAACCCCCCTCCCAGTCTTTGAATCTGCTGCCCCGCCCTTGATGCACAAAACCTTATCCCCCCTACCCGTCAGGCAATCCGGTGCCGTCCCTTCAATCCTTTCCCCCTTGTACTCCCCCAGGCAGGTGTCCGCCGCAATATCCACCTTCGTTTTCACCCCCCGGCCTTCCCCAATCGTGGACTCCACGATGTGGAGGTGCTTCCCGATAACAAAATGCGGCCGCTCCACCACCGCCCGTTGCCCCTCCTCCTCCCCCGCCCCCGTGTCCGTGGCTCGGCGTTTTTGACCCCTCGTTGTTACCCCCTCCGGTTGCTTGGCCTCCGCCGCCCCCGTGTCCCTCAGTCGGCGTTTCGTTGTGCTTCGGCTCCTCGTTGTGACCCACTCCGGTTGCTTGGCAACCCCCCCGCCCCCCGCTTCTGCCCCCTTCCGCCCAGCCTCCGCCTCCGCAGTCTCGGTGTCCTTCTCCTTCCCCTTCTCCTCCTCCATTTTCTTTGCCTCCTCCTCCTCCTCCTCCTCCTCCACCAACACGTCGGTCGGGGTTGGGCTGACCACCGGCGACTGGGGCCCGGGGCTGGGCGAGCCTTCTCCAAGAAGCTGGCGTTCAGGACTTGGGCTTGGGCTTCGCTCCTTCTCATAAGCCCACTTCTCCGCGGGCTCCTCTCCCCTTTCCCTCTTGCCGAGAACTGAATACAAACAGCAAGGATCAGAGTTAAATTCTCAAGAAGCACAGCAGCAGAAGAAAACACTTACGCATGCAATTACATACCAAGGGCTCTCACATCCCCTCGGTGCAGGTCCCAGGACGCCTTCCTCTTCTTCTCCCGCTGCGGCTTCTCCCTGTGCCCCGCCGTCCTCCACCAACCCTCCCCCTCGTCCGACTCGAACCCGGCCAACAGCTCGGCCACCGTTTCCTTCGTCGTCGCCGACACTGGACTCGCAGGACCTATAGGTGCAGGCATATGGTTTCGTTTATGAGGGTCTTTGTGAATCAGTAATTAGGGGGTAGCCTATCAAGGTTGATCATCAGTGGTGTTGTGCAATCAGTGGCAGACCTGCTTCTGCCCCTTCACCCTCCGCTTCTGCTCCTTCTTCGCCCTCCTCCGCTGCTTCCTCCACTTCGGCTTCAGCTGCACCTGGATCAGAGGATGTGCGTTCTATTGCAAGGACCAGCCTAGCAATGGCGTGCATCAGGGGCGGTATAATCAATAGTCAGGGGGTAGCCTATCAAGTTCGTGCATCAGAGGCCCCCGGTAAATCAATAACCAGGGGGTAGCCTATCAAGTTCGTGCATCAGAGGCCGCTGGCAAATCAATAGTCAGGGGGTAGCCTATCAAGTTCGTGCATCAGAGGCCCTTGGTAAGTCAATAGTCAGGGGGTAGCCTATCAAGTTCGTGCATCAGAAGTGCCTTTGGAACTGTTGATGTGTTGACCAGGATCGCGGTGGTGGTAGTGGTTGGTGACTGTGGGACTCGTCAGATGGCGGGTGCGAGAGGGGCTAAGATGGGTCGGGGTGTGTTGATTGGGCAATGGCCTGTGCCGCCCGAGGGGTGGGGCACCTGCAGCGGCTTTCTTCTCCGCCTCCAGCTTGGCTGCCTCGTCTGCAGCGGCTTTCTTCTCCGCCTCCAGCTTGGCTGCCTCGTCTGCAGCGGCTTTGTTCTCGGCCTCCAGCTTGGCTGCCTTGTCTGCAGTGGCTTTGTTCTCGGCCTCCAGCTTGGCTGCCTCGTCTGCAGCAGCTTTCTTCTCGGCCTCCAGCTTGGCTGCCTTGTCTGCAGCGGCTTTCTTCTCGGCCTCCAGCTTGGCTGCCTTGTCTGCAGCACGAGGAACAGATGGATGGGGCAGGGGGTTGCATAGGTGATGGCACAGCAAGCGGAGGAGGAGGGCGGACGGGGGTCGGGGAGTATACGACGCAGAGCGTAAACCAATAGTCAGGGGGTAGCCTATCAAGTTCGTGCATCAGAGGCCCTTGGTAAATCAATAGTCAGGGGGTAGCCTATCAAGTTCGTGCATCAGAGGCCCCCGGTAAATCAATACTCAGGGGGTAGCCTATCAAGTTCGTGCATCAGAGGCCCCGGGTAAACCAATAGTCAGGGGGTGGCCTATCAAGCTCGTGCATCAGAGGCCCCCGGTAAATCAATAGTTACGGGCAGGCCTATCAAGTTCGTGCATCAGAGGCCCTGGGTAAACCAATAGTCAGGGGGTAGCCTATCAAGTTCGTGCATCAGAGGCCCCTGGGAAATCAATAGTGAGGGGGTAGCCTATCAAGTTCGTGCATCAGAGGCCCCTGGCAAATCAATAGTCAGGGGGTAGCCTATCAAGTTCCTGCATCAGAGGCCCCCGGTAAGTCAATAGTCAGGGGGTAGCCTATCAAGTTCGTGCATCAGAGGCCCCCGGTAAGTCAATAGTCAGGGGGTAGCCTATTAAGTTCGTGCATCAGAAGTGCCTTTGGAACTGTTGATGTGTTGACCAGGATCGCGGTGGTGGTAATGGGTGGTGACTGTGGGACTCGTCAGATGGCGGGTGCGAGAGGGGCTAAGATGGGTCGGGGTGTGTTGATTGGGCAATGGCCTGTGCCGCCCGAGGGGTGAAGCACCTGCAGCGGCTTTCTTCTCCGCCCCCAGCTTGGCTGCCTCGTCTGCAGCGGCTTTCTTCTCCGCCTCCGACTCGGCTGCCTTGTCTGCAGCGGCTTTGTTCTCGGCCTCCAGCTTGGCTGCCTCGTCTGCAGCGGCGTTCTTCTCGGCCTCCAGCTTGGCTGCCTTGTCTGCAGCACGAGGAACAGATGGATGGGACAGGGGGTTGCATGGGTGATGGCACAGCAAGCGGAGGAGGAGGGCGGACGGGGGTCGGGGAGTATACGACGCAGAGGGTAAACCAATAGTCAGGGGGTAGCCTATCAAGTTCGTGCATCAGAGGCCGCTGGCAAATCAATAGTCAGGGGGTAGCCTATCAAGCTCGTGCATTAGAGGCCCCCGGTAAATCAATAGTCAGGGGGTGGTTTATCAAGTTCGTGCATCAGAGGCCCTGGGTAAACCAATAGTCAGGGGGTGGCCTATCAAGTTCGTGCATCAGAGGCCCCCGGTAAATCAATAGTTACGGGCAGGCCTATCAAGTTCGTGCATCAGAGGCCCTGGGTAAACCAATAGTCAGGGGGTAGCCTATCAAGTTCGTGCATCAGAGGCCGCTGGCAAATCAATAGTCAGGGGGTAGCCTATCAAGTTCGTGCATCAGAGGCCCCCGGTAAATCAATAGTCAGGGGGTAGCCTATCAAGTTCGTGCATCAGAGGCCCTGGGTAAACCAATAATCAGGGCCTCTGATGCACGAACTTGATAGGCTACCCCCTGACTATTGATTTCCCAGCGGCCTCTGATGCACGAACTTGATAGGCTACCCCCTGACTATTGATTTGCCAGGGGCCTCTGATGCACGAACTTGATAGGCTACCCCTTGACTATCGATTTGCCAGGGGCCTCTGATGCACGAACTTGATAGGCCACCCCCTGACTATTGACTTACCAAGGGCCTCTGATGCACGAACTCGATAGGCTACCCCCTGACTATTGATTTACCGGGGGCCTCTGGTGCATGAACTTGATAGGCTCCCATGGTGAGGCGTAGTAATGTAGTGTCACAATGTAGTGTCGTGCAATTCCTGGCAAACCTGCAGGGAGTTCTTGTGGCAATTCCTGCTCCGTCTCTTCTCCTCTTGCTTCCTCTCCGGCTGGTGCTGGTGCTCCTTCTGCCGCTTCTCCTCCCGCTTCTTCCGCAGCGGCGACTTCCTCCGCTGCTCCTCCTTCCGCTGCCTCCACACCTTCCACGTTGCCTGCTTCCGGCTCTCTTGGCTCCTCCGTCTTTGGCACTGTAGGCGACGATGGGAGGACTGCTGCTGGCATGCATCGGCGAGACGCTCGCCCAACAGTGATATATCATACCTTCCTCTTTTGCCATCTTCACTTGTTCCTCACGACGGGCAGGCATTGTGGATACTGAAGAAGGGGTTCTAGAATCCGGGGAGAGCGCATGATCGGGAACTACATCCGTATGCAGCAGACGTACTGTTCTGTGCCAATTACGTAAAATATTCCTAAGGTCTAAGTCGCTTAGTTCTAGCGATAGAGGTGACAAATCAACCTCGCTACCGCGTAAAACAAGGGAAACGACCCACTCTGCACCACAGCACGCAAACACTGCACACGACCAACCATCTGGCTGATGTACACAGTGAAATTTCTTAAGGTTCGGGTCAGTAGAGAATGGCCATGGCTGGTGCTGGTTATGCACCTGCCAATGCCGCTTAAGGAGGTCCCACAGAACGGTTCCACGCTGTTGCCGTTGGGCAGAATTCGGACACAGAGAATCCAGAATCCACACTTCAGGGGACGAGAGCAGATGAAGAAAAATTGCCACCCACCAGTGCCCCTGCTCGCCACAGACCAAAATAAACCAATCGAGGGCAAAGAGGTTTTCCTTCTGTGGCAAGCACTTTTTGCGCCAAAGGGTAACAGGCCAGACCCTTCGCTGGAGGCCGAGTTTCCGATGGAGGAGCAAATTCATGAGTTGCACTCGAATTTCAATCAAATTATCTCCGATCCAACGATCACCCCCCAATTGTTCCGTTATTTCACGGTTTGTCAACAAAATGCCTAGGACTCTGATGCCATCTACCCCAGATGCAGGGCCCTCGGCAGGAGATGGGGTGTCGTCGGCATCAATATATTCCGGGTGAGGAGGTGAGGAGGTTGAAGTTGGCTCAGGGCTAATGGGTCCGTGCAGCGCAGTGGTGCCGGGGTTAGAAGCTTGCATGGGCTCCGGAGATTCCACGTCGGCCAATGATGGCCACCAAACGTGTTCACGCGGCCAAAGAGCAGGGTCATCCCCTAAATCTTCCCCCCGTGGTGCAACGAGGCCGTTCAAATGAGCCTCGTACAGCCGTCGGCTATCCCCACAAAGGACGTCTTTCGCCCCATTGATTCTCTGAATGACACTGATGTCAAACCTCTGAGCCCACAGCACCAGTTTCCGATACCGTTTTTTAACGACGGCCTCATCGGCCCAACGCGGCAGACCTAGCAGTCCATGAGCCCACGGACGGCTCATGTCAAGCTGCTCCAAAACGGGCTTGACGTAGGCGTCAAAGTAAGAGGGGTAGAAGGGGTGGGGTGCTCTGGTGAAGAGGACGTTTGGGAGGTGAACTCGCCTAGATCCGGCATGTCCAGATTTGGGGGTGTTTGCGAAATCCCTTCGTCTTCTGCGTCGTCCACCATCACCTCTGCTTCTGGGTCAGGTATGGCGTCGGCTGCAACCGGTTGGTCTGACGGCTGGGATGGGTTAGGCTTCGGGTCAGGCTTTGGGTCAGGCTTCGCGCTTTGGGACTCAGGTTTGGGTGTGGAGATGGGCGCAGAGGTTAGTACTTGGTGCCCACCCTCGGGCGTGAGTGTTTGTACCTCGGCTTGCGAGGCAAAGGAAACGCTCCGCTTCTTGTGCTTTTGTGGGCCAGGCACGCTCCCCATTAAGTCCATCAGCGATGGCCCTTCCGCTGCCCTGGCTGCAGCATATGCCGTTGCCTTGGCCTTCTTTTCATCGGAGATTGGTGTCTTCGGTGGCATTCTAGAAGTGCACGTCATGATCCAGGCGATTGGGGTTGAAAGCCGGTGCGTGCATCACAACTAAGGGCTTGGGTTGTCACACACGGAACGCAAAACGTGTCAACCTGTACCAACTCCCTTCAAGCGGAAGTCCACACCCTCCTTCTCAATATGTACACACACACACACACACATATATATATATGTATGTATGTATGTATACAAATATATATATATATATATATATGTGTGTGTGTGTGTGTGTGTGTGTCTGTATATATCTATATACATATATACACATATATATATATATATATATATATATATATATATATATATATATATATATATATATATATATATATATATATATATATATCTATTTTTTTTCGATTTCTTGCAGATATTTGTGATGGATCCCCCCCGGCGACCAGGCGCCGCGGGGGGTACAGTGAAACCCTGGCCGGGGGGCAGCCGGGGCCTACCAGGGCCGCGCCCCCCGCGGCATATGGAGTGGCTGCCCGCGGCGGCGGCTCCCGCGGGGGCTGCGGCAGCGGCGGGCGGTCACAGCGTGGAGCCAGCCCTCCCAACGACGCCGCCAATAAAGGCCAGGTGCGTGCCTGCGACATGCGTGCGAAGTGTCAACACGGTGTTTTGCGGAGTGTCCTGCGTAGTGTAGAGAGAGGACGGGGCAGGGCGGAGAGGGAGGGGCCAGGCGTGTGCCTGCGACATGCATGCGACATGCCAACAAAGTGTCCTGCGAAGTGTACTGCGGAGTGTGGAGGAGGAAGAGGGCAGGGGAGGGAGGGGGAGATAGGGCGGGAGAAGAGGGCCGCAGGCTGCGGGCCGGTGCGGACGGAACCAGGGCGCCAGGGAGCGGCAAGGTGGAGGGGGAGATGGAGGGGTGCCTCGCGAATTGCTCTGCGAAGTGTAAGCAGGGAGGGTGAAGAGAGGACGGGGACAGGGACGCCGAGGGCCAGTGACCAAGGGACCTAGGAGGCACGAGAGGACGAGGGAGGGCGAGCAGACGGGGGGCAGGACGGGGCCAAGGAGCCAGGGCAGAGAGAGAGGGCGAAGAGGGAGCGCTGCCACGCGAATTGCTCCGCATTGTGCTCGTGCTGGCCGGAGGGCAGAGGGGCAGAGAAAGCAGGGCAGGGCAGGTGCCACGACGGCACAAAAGAGCGAGCGTGGGGCGGAAGCTCAAAGGTGCCCCACCACCGAGCGAGCCGCCCGCAATGCGCAGTGGCAATGGACAAGGAGGGGAGCCGCGGCGCGTTGCCGCGAAGAGGTCCGCCCCACGTAGAGTCACACGACGAGGGCCAGGTGCGTGCCTGCGACGTGCATGCAACTGCGTGGAGATGAGGGGGGAAAGGGCGGGGCAGGAAGGGAGAGGCAGGAAGCGAACCTGCGACATGCGTGCGACATGCCGACAAAGTGTCCAGCGAGGGGACAACAGGTAAGAATAGAGAGGGGCAAGGGCAGGGGAGGGAGGGGGAGGTAGGGCGGGAGTAGAGGGCCGCGGGCTGCGGTGCAGACAGAACCAGAGAACCAGGGAGCGGCAAGGTGAAGGGGGAGTGAGGGGTGCCTCGCGTGTTGCTCCGCGAAATGCATGCCGGGGGGGTAAAGGGCAGACGAGGGCAGGGACACAGAGGGCCAGGGACCAAGGGACCAGGGGAGGGGGGCAAGTGGGGACGAGGGAGTGTGAGCAGACAGGGGGCAGGACAGGGCCGAGGGGCCAGGACAGAGAGAGGAGGCAAAGGGAGGGCGCTGCCACGCGAAATGCTCCGCAATGTGCTCGCGCTGGCCGGAGGGCGGAGGGGCAGAGAAGGCAGGGCAGGGACGAGGGTGTGCCACGGCGGCATGAAGGGGTGGGCGTGGGGCAGAAGCACAAAGGTGCCCCACTGCCGAGCGAGCCGCCCGCAGTACGCGGGGGCACCGGACAAGGCGGAGCGCAGCGTAGAGACATACCACGAGGGCCAGGTGCGTGCATGCGACTTGCCTACACGGTGGCCAGCGAGAGGTAGAGGGGACACAGGGCAGGAGGGGGAGGGGGAGGCAAGGCGGGCGAAGAGTGAAGAAGGCCGCAGGGGAGTGCGGAGCGACCAGCGAGCCACAAGCCTGGGGGCCGGGGCGCCAGGGGGAGGCAAGGGGGAGAGGGAAAGGGAGAGGTGTGTGGCGGGGAGGGTACAGCGAAGACGAGGACAAGGAGACAGGGGCACAAAGGGCTGGCCAGAGCAGAGAGAGGGGGCGACGAGGGGGACAGGGGCAGTCGCAGCGTTAGGCGAGCACAGGGGGCGAGGGAGGGAGCAGCGGGGGCAGGGTAGGGGATAGTTGCCAAACGTCGTGCCGTGCGCCGTGCGCGTCCTGCAACCTACTCTGACCTCATCCATGCGTCATGTCATGTCCGTCACGCCTAGGACAGGAAGCAGGAAGCGACACGGGGGGACGGGCACCTGCGGCGCCATCCGTAGGGCCTCCCGTGCAGTGACCCCACCAGTGGCGCAGAGGGGACGCGCACCAGTGGCGCCATCCACTGGACCCCCTGCGCCTGTTGCAGAGCGTGTGACGCAGAGGGGACGGGCACCAGCGGCGCCAACCGGTGGGCCCCCTGCGGCGTAAATTGAACTGTACTGATTAACTAGGTGGCCAGGGGATGCCACAAATGAATCCCCCATCCGCCTCCCCGCGTCTCTGCCATAGGACCTCAGGGGCCTCCATCGCGCTCGGGGGTGGCAGAGGCCCGGGGGACGAGAGCGCCCGGCCGCTTTGTAGCCGCCACTTCCAGCGGACTGATACCACGGCACCGGTATCAGGACGCTCGGAGGTGGATACACAGGCACCAGGGAGAGGATGGGAGGTCGGCCCCGCCCGGGCTGTTGGGTGCCGAAACAGGGGCCCACCCCTCGTCCAGGGCGGCGGATGGCGCAAGAAGCCTTCGAGGCGTACGGTAAGTCCTCCCCGCTGCCCGCACTTCATCATCTTCCGAATCCACCCGGGTACGTACTTCCTCCAGTAAGTATGGGCACAGGAGGGAGCAGGCACGGGACACTGAGCACCATGCGGAGACGCGGCGACTACCGCCGAGGGGGCAACAGCGGCTGGTGATCCTGGAGTGCGGGGCCTTTACCATGGAGCAGGGCGGGAAGGCCCAAAGGGAAACCTCCCCCCCCCCCCGCGGCAGCCAAGTGCCACGCCCCGTGGTTGTGCTGTGCCTGCGACATGCCTGCGACGTGCGTGCAACGGATGGGAGGCGAAAAGGGCGCCCCACCCCCCCCCACCACCACCACCCCCCCGAGGGCGAATGCGGGAAGGGAGGGGGCGAAAAGCGCCCCCCCCCCCCCCCCCCCGAGGACGACGCGGCAGGGTGGGGAGGCAGAGGAAGGAGAGTGCGAGACGAGCCACACGACCGTGCCCGTAGAGGGCGCGCTCCGTGCAAGCCCCGGCGGGGGGACCACCGGGGGTGCGGGCGTAGGATAGAAGGGGCGACGGAGGGAGCCGCGAGGCTAACCCCCCCCCCCCCTGCAGAGGGACGAAAACCACGCCTCGTGCCTACGACGCGAGGGCAACGGCAGGAAAACGACAAGGCCCCCCCCCCCCACAAGCCTCCGCCCCCCCAAGGGTGGGGGTTGCGGGAAGGGAAGGGCGGGCAGCGGCCCCCCCTCACCAGCGGGGGGGGCACCGGGGGAGAACACGCAGCGTGGACAGGGCAAAGGCAAGGGCCACGCGGCGTGCCTCACACCCCAGCAGGAGGACAAGTGCCGTGCCGCGTGCCAGTGCCGTGCCTGCGACGTGCTTACGCCGGAGGAAGGGCAACGAGGGCGCACCCCCCCCCCTCGCCCCCACCTCCCGCGCCCACCAAGGACAGAGGCGAGGGCAAAGGGGAGATGGCGAGAGGACAAGAGGGATGACGGTAGCGGGCGGCGGACCCCCCCCCGGGGACGCCGCGGCGGGGTGGAGAGACACAGGGGCGAGACGACCGTGCCCAAGGGGGGCACGCGCCGTGCAAGCCCCCACGGGGGGACCGCCGGGGGTGCAACCGCAGGAAGGGTAGGGTGACGACGGGGGCCACACGGCAACCCCCCCCCCCCAGCGGAGGGACAAGTGCCGAGCCTCGTGCCTGCGCCGTGCTTCCGACGTGCTTGCGCAAAAGGGAGGACAGCGAGAACCCCCCCCCCCCCGCCTCCTTCTCCGACGCCCACCCGCAGAAAGGGCGAGGGCGGCGAGGAGACAGAAAAAAAAAAAAAAAAAAAAACACAAAGCGAGCAACCAAGGACACCAACATGCCGGAGCAGGGACAGGCAGCAGGGGCAGACGGGACGGGGCGGGAGCCAGGGGGCACAGCAAGGGGCCAGGGCCCCTGGGGATGAAAGCAGGGGAGCAGGGACCAACGGGGGGGGGCGGGGTGACAAGGGCCCGCGAACGACGCTGGTGAGGTACCCGACCTCTGGGGTTTGGGGGCCCCCCCGGTGTCCGTATCGGCCCCATCTGAGCGCGAGCAATAAGGTGGGTTACGCCCGGGACCGATGGCCAGCGGCCCGAGGTGGCACCCGCCTCGGGGGGTGGCCAATGGGCCTGACCAGGAGCACTCCCCACGGCACGTACTGCGGTTCGTGTCCTGTGAGGGGCTGCGGGTAGGGCACACCGTCCATCGGGGTAAGCAAGAGACGTGCCTAACCCGCAAGGACTCCCCAGAGACCCACAGTGTACCCGACCCCGGTGTGGGGAAGGGCCGACGTACCTGGTTACGACGCAGGTCCATTTGTACTGAGCGGGTACAAATGGACGGCCCGTACAACAGCGTTACACCCTGACGGGGAGTGCATGCATCGGCCCCCCCGTGGGGAAACTCCCGGGGGGAGGGACCAGAGCCAGCGTCGGGCGCCCCCCCCCCACCCAACCCAAGGGCCAAGGGGCACACCAAGCGAGCACAGTCGGGGGCACAGGAACACGGAGATGAGAAGGGGCGAGCAAGGGGGGTGCGCAGCTGTGTCGTGCGAAGTGTTGTGCAACCATACGCCAACGGCAAGCGGGACGGGCCATGGAGTCCACCCGTTCTCCCGTGTCCTTAGCTCACGCAGCCTTCGTTAGCTAAATGTCGCTATCTGTCCCCACCAATCCCGCGGAGTTGCCAGCCTTCCGGCGACGTGCCCGGCGCCTGGTAGACACAGTGTCTGATCTCGTCAGACACGGGCCGCACACGTACGCGGCGTTCCAGGCGCGCGTGGACGCGGACCGTCCGGCCAGGGACAACGGGTGGGACCACTTCGTCGACGTCTGCTTGCGGCAGATGTTGGCCCGCGATCCCCACCCGTACAACGCGCCCGACGTTCAGGCGCGGTTCGCAGCGGGCACGGTGCCGTTCGGGGTGCACCTGCTCAACCGACTACTCCGATGTCTACAAGATCTCGGGCAGCTCGAGGACGCGCAGCGCGGACGGCCCCCGGTGGGGTTGGCGGGGCAGCCGGGGTATGCGGCGCCGGGTGCGTTTCCGATGCCGCCGCCCCCTGGCCTCGGGCCCATGCCCATCCCGCCCTTTGGGACTCACCACCACCACCAACTTCATCTCCATCACCTACTTCATCACCCCGTCGGGTTCCCCATGATGCAGCATCACCTCCCACACCAACACGTACACCCGGCAGCTGTGCCACAGCCCCCCGTTCATCTTCACCTTCACCACCAACTGGCGGCTGTGCCACAGCACCCTGTCCACCTACACCATCACCATCATCATCACCATCCGCACCGGCATGTGGAGTACCCGCATCCCCTGCCCCAGCAACACCCAAGACCGCCTCAGCACACGGTGCCGGTGCCGGAACCGGTGCCGGTGCCTGGGCCGGGGCGGAGTGCCCAGCAGCAGGGGGTGTCGCAAGGGGCTGTGCCACAGCACCTCGTCCACTTTCACCATCACCGTCACCATCACCATCCGCACCAGCAAGTGGAGTACCCACATTCCCTGCCCCAGCAGCAATCACTGACGCCTCAGCACACGATGCCGGTGCCGGAATCGGTTCCGGTGCCTGAGCCGGGGTGGGACGCCCAGCAGCAGGGGGTTTCGCAAGGAGCTGGGCCACAGCACCCAGTCCACCTTCACCATCACCATCACCAACATCGTCCACACCAGCATGTGGAGTACCCACATCCCCTACCCCAGCAGCACCCACGGCGGCCTCAGCACACAATGCCGGTGCTAGAGCCGGTACCGGTGCCTGGGCCGGGGCGGAGCGCCCAACAACAGGGGGTGTCGCAAGAGGCTGTGCCACGGCACCCCGTCCACCCTCACCGTCACCATCACCATCACAGTCCGCACCTGCATGTGGAATGCCCTCGCCCCCCGCCCCAGCGGCACTCACGGCCGATGCCTCAGCACGCCGTGTCGGTGCCGGTACCGGTGCCGGCTCCAGGACCGGGGTGGGGCGCCCAGCAGCAGGGGGTGTCGCAAGGGGAGGCACATGGTGTGCCCCCGGGCGAGGCGGAGAGTATGGGGGCACCTGCGCCGCCCCTGGCAGAGCCTCAACCGGAGGTTCCCGCGGCGGGGTCGCCACCGCGGACGGTCCAGATGCCGGACCCAGCCGTGCCGCGCGAGGCCCCGCCCGTGGTGCCGACGGGCCCGGAGCCAGTGGTGCCGGGTGGAATGCAGGGCGCGGCCCCCGCAGGGAGGACTACGACGGGGGTACAAGCGGGGGAGGATGCGGCGCAGGAGGCGGCAGTGGCTGGCCCGCGAGGCATCAGCGAGCTGCTCGCGCAGGCCCTGGAGGAGTACCGGCGGACGGCCGTGAGGAGTGGGGGAGCCGCGCCGGAAGAGGCTGACGCCGGCGAGCTAATAGCGCAGGCGCTCGCGGCTGTCGCCCCGAGGACGGACGGGGCCAAGGAGACGTCGACGGAGGCGGTTTCTTCGGGGGGACAGGACGCGGGGCGGGTTGTGCCGAAGGCGCAAACGCCAGCGGAGGGCGGCGGGGTTGTGGAGCCCAGTGGGGGAGGTGCCAAGGGGGAAGGAGTGGAGGAGTGGATGTGGGAGTGGCGGGAGTGGCGCCAGGTGGCACCCGGTGTGCCGTGTCCGGCGGGGCTGGCGTACAGCATGGATCTCCATGCGGGCACCAGCTGGGCCCGGCTGCCCGACAACTTGCGGGCACGGCTGGACGCGGTGGAGGCGGCAAGGGGCGGAGGCGCTGACGAGCGGCCTCTGGCGCCCTTCCCGCCGCGGCCGGACACGCCGCCGGCGGTGGTCGCAGCCGGGGACGGGGCGGAGGGGGGGCAGGAAGCGGAGGAAGTGGAGGACGAGGAGGCATACGGGCCCGGCGAGTCGGCGCTGGCCCTCATGTTTGAGGACGACGCCGGGCCCGACGTCTACGCCGGCATGGACGAGGACCCGGCCAACGAGCCGCTGCGGCCCATGCCCACTGCGGTGCCGCCCCCTCCCCTGGGGAGCTGTGAGCGGCGGCACTGCAGGTACCATGCGGCCGAGGGCGCCCACAGGCACCGCCTCACGGGCACGGGGCAGCGGGGGGCAGAGATGCTGGCGAGCGCCCTGGAGCGCTATGAGCTCCAGCGCCCAGGGCAGGTCGCCCGGGAGATGGCCCTGGCGGCGGCGTCCCCGGGCGACGGCCAGGTCCGCTGTGTCCAACTGGGGGATGCGGCGGTCCTGGGTCATCACCCCGGTGATGTCCGGGCGGCCGAGCCCCGGGAAAGCCTCCCCCTGTCGGTGCGCCTGTCCGTGGTGCGCCTGATGGGCGAGGCAGGGCTGGAGGACGTGCGGCGGGACGAAGGCCTGTACGTGGCCTTGTGGCGGGGTGGGGCTGACGCTTGGCGTCGCGAGCAGGCTGGGCGGCCCCTCACACCCCAGGCGCTGGGGTCCCATGCGCTCCTGGTGGCGTTGCACCCCGAGGGTGCAGAGGTCGTGTTCGGCGCGGACCGCCTGCTGCTGACCGGGGATGGGGCGGTCCTCGTCCCCACCTCCAGCAGCTACCGCCTTGAGAGCCGCGGCGGTGACCTCAAGCTGCTGGTGGTGGTGGGCACGCGCCTCGACGGGAGCGCCGCCCCCCAGGGGTCCGAACGCGCGATCCCGGTGGGAGGAGACGGGGAAGCAGGCCGTGGCGGTGACGAGGTGGGGCAAGAGCAGCCCACGGGGGAGGAGCAGCAGCAGGATCAGCCGGAGGTGGCCAGGGAGGAGGTTGACGTGCAGGCCATTGTGGCGGCGGCCCTGGCGAGGATCTCGGATGCTGCGGGCCCGCCGCCGACGACGGAGGAACTGGAGGAGGAGGACCAGCGCAGGGGGAGTGAGGATGCGCAGGTCGCCATGGAACAGGACGAGGAGCCGGAGTTCAAGGGTGAGGAGGCGCAGGGTGCCGGGGAGCAGGACGAGGAGCTGGTGATCGTGGGGGCGAAGGAAGCGCGTGAGGTGAGCCCCAGGGAGCCGGGGGTGGCGGATAAGGCTGGGCCGAAGACGGGGGAGGAGGAAACCTGCAGGCACTGGGCCAAGGGATGGTGCATGCGGGCAGATGCCTGCCGGTACGCCCACCCCCAGCCGCCGGTGCCGCGGGGAGTACCCCAGGAGTTGCTCCTGATCCTCCAGGCCATGGCCCGTGTGGGGGCTCTCAGCCTGGACCGCAGCCGGGACCACGGCAGGGGCCACGGGACGTTGCTGCAGGATGCGGTGGTAAAGGCGCAAGGGGGAGGACTCCCGGCGGTGGTGTATGCGGTGGAGAGTGGGGGCCTGACCGAGTGGGCGGTGGCGTTGCCGTGTGGCATGGCGGCCCTGCTCACTCCGTTCCCGGTGGTCCCGTGGAGGGACATGGTCACCGTCCAGGAGGCCAACCTGGGATGGGTGTGCACGTGGCACACACATCCTGCCGGCATGGACCCTCGCGAGTGGCAGGCTAAGGCGGTCGTGACGTACCTGTCCTGGTCGTTGCCGGCAGCGCCGGGTGCGTGGGCGCAGTGGTGGGACAGGGCGCTCAGCTGGGCGAGGGATGGCAGTGCTGTGGCGGCCTGCCCTGACCTCCCTCGCGAGCCCGTCTCAGTCCAGCCGTGGACTGTCTCCCTGCATCTCCCCACGGCGGCGGCTCGTCTTGCGACCACGGACCCGGAGGTCTCGCTGCTGGGAGACCGAGAGGGGCCAGGGCTTCGCCTGAGTCAGGGGCTGGAAGTTCGCACCGCCCGCCTCCCCAGCCCTGTGGACGGGGACATCCTGGGGGGACTTCAGTTCACGCGGGCTGGCGGGGCTGACGTGTGGAATGCTGTCCATCGCCAGCTCCCAGACGCGTGGCCCCAGGTGTACCGGCCCCCTGGTCACGAGCGTCTTGTGGGAGTGGAATGGCGCGTGTGGGCCGCCAACGGCCCGTGCCCACCGGTGGTGGTCCTGCCCAGGAGGACCAACCACCCCAGCTGGGAGACCGTGGCGGTCTTGTGGGGATGGGTGGCGGTCCGTGGGGCCGATGGCCACGTCTTCACTGCCCCAAGGGGCACGGTGATCGAGACCGACGGGGGGACGGCGTTGCAGCTCACGGCGGAGCCCCTGACCACGCATGCTGTAGTGGCCGTCCTCCAGTGGGGTGCCAACAAGCCGCAGCCCTGGCGCGATCAGGTCGCAGTGGCTGTCTGGCGGGACCTGCCGGTCCTTAGGGCCGCCGTCTGGTCAGGAGGGGCGGGGCGGCACCTCCCGGGCGCACTCCCCTGGCTGCGGGGCTGCGGAGACGCCTCTCCCCCGCCAGCTGAGTTGCGGGGCGCCCTGGAGCGAGTGTACTCCGAGCCCAGGCACCACTTCCTGGTGGCCGCGGACCATGGGGTGGAGCTCAGCGACGACGTGGTCGCGCTGGCAGCCGACGTGGTGCAGTGCCTGGCCCCCCACGCCATGATGCTCCCGAGGGAGGGGTGGGAAGGCCAGCGGCACGACCAAACCCCGGCTGCCCTCCTCATTGCGAGGTACGTCGAGCTGGGGGGCTCAGAGGCGGTGTACCTCGACCGGTTGGAGACGCCGGACATGCGGCACTGGACGGCCCACCACCTCGTGGCCCCTGACACGCGGTTGGCAGTGGACCCGCTGGGCCGGCCTGTGGTGTCGGGGGCCCCGCCCCAATGGCCGCACACGTGGGACATGGCGGTCCGGACGATGCGCATGGCACCCAGGGGCCAGAGGGCGGGATGGCCGGGTGCGGAGCGTCTGCTGGCGGAGGCCCGGGCGGCACAGGTGCAGCAGCCGGCCGGCAACACCAAGGACTGTGGCGTGTGCGCCCTCATGTCCGCCGTCGGTACCCTCCTCAGGGTGCCGAGGCCGGGCAACCTCCTGTCCGCGCTGGACAGGCGGTGGGTGGCGGTGGTGGTCCTCAACAGGGACATGGGGCCCATCGCGCATCTGCCGTCCCTGGGGGAGCTGCCTGCGGCGGTGTTGGAGGCCCTGCCGGCGCCCCGCGCGCCCTTGGACCTGGCAAACGTCCCGCACAACGTGGGGCTGCCCGGGGCGCGCATGCAACATGCCCTACTGTGTATGGCAGCGGCGTCGGACGGGGGGATGTCCATGCTGGCGACAGTGTCCCTGCAGCACGTGCAGGACGCGATGCAGCAGCACCGGATGCATGCCCCCCAGCCATGGGAAGAGAGCGCCAAGCGGTGGCTGAGGGTGGAGAGCGTGTCCTCCACCCATACGGTGGGCATGGCGGATATGGGGCGGCTGGTGGTGTTGGAGGGGGCGGAGTATTGGGCCTGTGTTCGGGTGGAAACGGGGGGACTGGAGTGGGTCGTAGTCACCGCGTGCCGGCTCAGGAGGCAGCAGTCCAGGGGCCCGGCCTGCTACCGGGTGTTCCAGGAGTGCCTCAGTGGGCTGGGGCCGGTGCGCAGGGCGCACAGGTGCACGGCCGAGGACATCCCGCCAGCGCCGGCGGTCTTCGTGGAGGTCACGCGGCCGCCAGTGGTCCAGGGGCAGGACGTCTGGCCCGTAGTCCCGAGCAACATGTGGCAGGCTGAGCATGCAGCTGGCATATGCAGGGCGCTGCAGGGTCACGCGGCGGCCCTCCCCAGGGCCCCGGCGGCGCAGTCATCCAGCAACAGGCCGGCAGCCTCGCTTGCACTGCTGCATAGCGCGTCGCGGGCGTGGTACTGGGTTGTGGCGGCGTTGGAGCCCCACTCCTCGGCGCTGCGCCTGTACGATCGCGGGCAGGGCACGGTGCTCACGGTCCGCCCCGCCGACCTGGAGGCCCTGCACCTTAGTACACTGAGTGGCGACGGGGGCGACGCGCTGTACCTCCAGGGGACCGTGGCAGGCGCGGCCGCGACACGCTTCCGCCGGCAGAGCGGAGGAGATGCCCTCCGCCTGGTTATGGCGGAGAACATGGGGCCGTGGCTCCGGGCGTTCTCCACTTCCAGGTGGAGGGTCGAGGGCGACCGGGAGAAGTTCGCCGACGCGTGGCGCCGCTGGGTGGATGAGCAGTTTCCCGTGGGGGGAATGCTGCACCTGCCGCAACCACCAAGCGTGCCGCCAGTGCGGCCTGCGGCGCCCCCGGCTGCGGCGGCGAAGCAGGCCCCGAAAGCGGCGCCCCAGCCGCCGCCCAAGAGGAGCCCCCCGCCTCAGTATGGCGCCTATGTCAACATTCGGTACGTGCTGCGGCACTTCGGCGGTGACTTGGCCACGGATCAGCGTGGGACAAAGACGATCAACGTCTGCCCCTGGTCTCGGCTGGATGGGGCTGGTCACTGCACATGGAAAGCTGGCACGCACTGCCGGCCTACCCACCTCCACCCCAAGGACCTGCTAGACCACATCCAGCGGGACCATGTGACTGATCCGGCACAACGGGACCAGGCGCTGGCCATGCTGGCTGGCGTTATGCCGGGGGGCCAGGCGGGGCCTTTCGCGTCGGCCCAGGCGGGGTCCAGAGCGCTCACGCTGCCCACGGGTGCCCGCCCTGCGGCGGGGCGCGGGGCGTCGCCGTCGGCAGCACGGTCTCGGGCGATTGGGTCTGCAGCGCGGCGTGGGGCAGTGACTTCTACGGGGAGTACGGCGGCAAGTACGTCCGGCGGGCAGGCTGAGGGGGAGCCCGCCGCATCTGCCGGGTCTCAGCAGGCGACGACATCCTCGGGCGGAGGCCCACGGGGTCAGGGGCCACCTCGCCAGCCACCCGCGCCGGATGCAGGTGGTCCCCCAGAGCCTGCTGGTGGCCCCTCTCCGTCCAGTGATCCGGATCCGGCGGGGGGCCCCGATCCACACGTGCAGCCATGAAGGGGCCCCGCCTCCGACACCAGAGCGGCGGTGTCCTGGAACGTCCAGGGCTCGATGCGGGGGGACGGTGTACCAGTGACCCCAGGTATGCTCGACGGTGAAGCGGTGGCGGCGGGTATCATGAAGGCCGAGGGTGCCATCCTGGGCCTATTCCAGGAGACTGGCCTGCAGGACCCTCAAGGTGTGGTGCACTCCGAGAACCAGTGGCGTCACCATGGGTATCATACATACCCAGGGGTGGATGCCCAGGCGGCGTCGGCGGCGGCGGTGCGCGGCGGGCTCTTGATTGCCCTTCGGGCGGACGTGTTCGCCGCGGAGGAGGTTCGAGACATCGTGGACATCGTGCCGGGCAAGGCCATGGCCCTGGATGTGGTGACCGCAGGTGGCACCCTCACGGTCATCAACGTCCACGGCCCGGGTAGCGGCGGCGACTCCTGGGCGTCTAAGGCGTCCTTCTGGGCTGACGTGGCCATGTACGCGGCGGCCAAGAGCGCGGGTGGCACCAGGGCCGTGCTCCTCGGAGGGGACTTCAACGTGTGGCTGGAGTCCCCGTGGCACCCTACCACGAGGAGGTTCCAAGCCCTGTGGGAACAGTGTGGCTTCCGCAGGGCAGGCCCGGAACGGGAGGAGGACAGGAGGCCCACGAGGGCGGGGCACCGACTGGACTCCTTCCTTCTGAACTCGCCTCTGGTCCCGTGGGCGGCGCGTGAGCGCCCTCACTTGGCGCCGGGGCGGTCTCCAGCGTCGCTGGGGTCCGATCATGGCCCTGTGGTCCTGGACATCCCGCTAGCGGTGGCCGGCAAAGAGAGGGTCACCAGGATGGCCTACTCGCACGCCCAGGGCAGGCTGCACGCCATACGCCCGGACTCCCCGGGGGTTCGTGAGGCGGTGGCGGCAGTACTGCAGAAGGCCTGCGGGGATCAGCGGCTACAGGCGTGGCTCTCATCGGACCAGGACACTGCCACCATGGGCACGTCGGAGGTGCAAGCGGTCTTTGACCTGCTCTACGCCTTCCGTGATGACGTGTCCAGGGTCACGGGAGTGCGCATGCCTTCCGGCGTGGACCCGCAGTACCCACACGGGCAGGCGGAAACGGAGGCGTCGCTGGACCAGGTCCTCTCGGATCAGCAGGCCCTGGCCTGGCGTGCCCATCAGCTGTGGCAACGGGACGCGGCGGCGGCCGGACTCCACTCCCAGGAAGCGACTGCCCTGCTACAGCACCTCCGGCGAGTGGACCCCGACCTGTCCCCCGCCTCGGTTGAGGACCTGCGTGCCGCATTGGACCAACAGCTCCGCCAGCTGGAGACACGCGTGGAGGAGCTGCGGGATGTCCTCAGGAGCAACAGGCGCCGGTCCATCAAGGACTACTGGCGGGGCAGGGTACCGGACCTGCAGCTCCGATGGACGGCGATACGGGGGGCCATCAACGTGGTGAACTATGCCCCGTCAGGCCTATGGTCCGTACGCGTCCGCGAGTCGGAGAAGGTGCTCTTGGAGGCCTCGGACGTCATTGGCGAGGTCCAGAGGTATTGGGAGGCGCTGTACGCCAAGCGGCCAGTGAACCTGCCGGCCTTCGAGCGGCTGGTCCGGGCCCACATTCCCAAAGGGGTGCCGGAGGAGTGGAGGTCGGTACAGGACTACACCATGCAGGACCTTAAAGACGCCGTGAGGCAGGCCGTGGCGGACGACAAAGCTCCGGGGTCCAACCGGGTCACGGCAGCCCTCATAGCAGAGCTGCCTGAACCGGTGCAGGGGCTCCTGGTGCATGCGTACAGGGCAATCCTGCGGGGTGCGGATGTCCCGGAGTCCTGGCACGAGGCCATTATCTGGCTGATGCCCAAGGGCACAGCCACGGGCAACCTGGACGAGTACAGGCCGATAGCGCTGGGGCAGCAAGACATGCGAATGCTCATGACCCCCCTCATGCGGAGGTTCACAGCTGTTCTGGCACGCAAGGGACTGGCCGCGGACTGGCAGTTCGGAGCCATGCCGGGCTCCACGGCGGCTGCCCCGGTGTTCCTGGCCCAGCGCAGGCTGCAGCGTGGGATGGAGGAAAACCACGTCCTGGCCTTCGATGTGTCGAAAGCTTTTGACACAGCGCCGCACGGAGCACTGGCGCTCCTCCTGCGCCACATGGGTGTCCCGGAGGAGCTCATCAGGCTCTTCCACACCCTCAGCTGCGGGTCCCTGGTGCGCATCGTCACTGCGCATGGCCTGACGCCGAGCATACGGCTCCACAGGGGCCTGCGGCAGGGCAGTGCGGAGAGCGCTGTGCTCTACCTCCTCCTATTGGAGCCTCTCATGCGGAGCCTTGCCTGTAAGGCGCGGGGAGATGCTCGCCACGCGGTGCCACCCCTGGTACAGGCGTACTGTGATGACCTCCTGCTGATAGCGCACTCCATGCCGCAATTCCTGGAGTATGCGGCGATGATAGCGCGGTATCTCACGGACATGGGCATGTCCCTCAACGTGAGCAAATGCGCCTATGCCAGTACTGCTCGCATCCACTCGATTATGGTATACCTGAACCCGGGGGACACAGCGGCCCCATGGGTATGCTTACGTGCCAAGGGCACGGTACCATACTTGGGCCTGCGCCTCGATCCCAGGGGGATGGCGACCATGAAGGAGAAACATGTACTCCGGTGTGAAGCCCTGCTGGGCTCGTGCAAGAACACGCTGGGGCCGGCGTCGGTGCCTCATGAGGTGATGGCGGCTGTGGTTGGTGGCATCGTGCGGTACGCGGCGCCCTACCTGTCCGACACGGCGGAGGCGGTGGTCAAGCTGAATACTGCCATCAAGGCTGCGGCCCTGCAGTTCGAGAAGCTGCCCAAGGACCTGTCCAACGTGGCGGTGCGGTCAGGTCATGGGCTACGGTTGGCAGATGTCCAGGTTATATGCCGCGACTCCGTCGTGGCGACCGTGGCTCAGCTCACCCACCACAGGTCGATGACGGTCCGTGATGAGCTGCGGGCCATGCTCCGAGACATGCACGTGCAGTACGGAGTGTGCGGGCAGTTCATGGTGCCCTCTGCGTCATTCGCCACACACGCTGGCAATACGTGGGTGGACAGGGTGCTCAGGGCGATGGGGACGTTGCGCGTGGGGCTTCTCATGCCATCGTCGGTGTACTCGTGTGTACACGCCCATCTGCCGCAAGTGCAGTGGGCGGGGCGGAAGTGGGTGTCCCAATCCTACGCCTTCAAGGGTAGGGACATCTGCATTCTCTCGGGGCCCCGCACAGATGCGGCAGTGCAGTCCCTGACTGATCCCGCAAATGACCTCCTGCATGCGCGGCTCCCCTGCCCTGCGCCTGGGCACTGGGCGGTCCAGGTACAGGAGTGCCACGAGGACCACCTGCACCTTCCGCACGCGGGAGTAGGACCCCACCAGCTGGACCACGTGTGGCTCACGGGGCTTCGCGACGTCTTCCGGCCGCAGCTGCCCGGTCCGTTGACTCACCGGCTCATTCACCCAGTGCGCCGAAAGAAGGCCAGCAAACGCAATAGACAGTCCGCTGCGGGGGACGTGTATGTGGTGGGCGGATACAGGGAGGAAGGATGGGACCCGGCCAACCCGGGGCTGTCCATGCCGTTCGTCCCGCTGGCCGCCCTCCTGTTTCTGCTGGCGGACGTCTTTGAGGGCTATCAGCAGCAAGACGATCCGGCGTCCGTCCCCCTACTCACTCCTCACGCCGGGGGCGGCATAAGCCCGCCACCACTGTGGGTTGTGCACGGACAGCCAGCGTTTTCCAGGGCGTGCGCGGCGGTGCACAAGTGCAGCGAATGGGCAATTGTTCTTCTGCTACCGGCAGGCCCAATCCCGGATCCGGATGAGCACTCGGTCCCGGAAGTGGTCCGAATGTCCAACGTGCCGCATGATCCGCATGTCGCCGTCACGTCGTTGCGTGGTGGTGGCGCAGTGGAGCAGGGGTCTGTCGTGGTATACCAGCCTTCCTGCTCCGCAACGGTTTGGGGGGCGGAATACACCACCGCCCTGGACGCCATCAAATCAGTCTGCGGATGTGACCTGGCCTGGAGACCACATGCGGTGTATCGACCGAGGGTGGTCCTGTCCCCGGAGCTCACGGCCTCCAGCGCGGCGTCTCTGGGAAAGGTGGTGCAGAGCCCCCACTCCGACGTGGCGTGGCTAGAGCCCCACCGGTACTGCTGGGTGCCGGTGGCGACTAAAGTCACATCGTCTGACGCGTCGCCCCAGGGAGACGACGCCACAAATGTGGCGGTGGCCAGCCACGGAATCCCCACGTGGACGGGTGCCATCTACGGCACGGTCCCGGAGGCAGAGATCATTGGCGCGGCGGCGTACTTGTTGCACACGCCCCCGTCAGCGTGCACGGTACACGTGGTGGATGCGTCCGTCATAGGAGCGCATCTCCGCAGGGCGCAGGAGGCCCTGTACCGTGGCATCAAGGGGCCGACGTCACATCTGGTCAATCAACATGCACTGAGCTGGATAGTGGAGGGGCTGCGGCGGCTGCCGCGCCGAGTTGGGGGGCCGCACCACTGGGTGGTGAGGCAGAGCTCGCACTTAGCGGCGGTCCCGCTTGAGGCACCGGACTCTGCCGCGGCCCGTGCGATGGCCCCGCCAGTCCATCTTGTCCTGCCGAAGGAGCACGCCATCCTCTTGGTACCGGGGGATAATGGTGAGCTCGAGCCGCGTGTACCATCCATGCAAGCCCTTCAGCAGGTCCGGGAGATAGAGTGGCGTTCGCTAGCGGCACGCACCAGGGCGCACACGCCACTAGCTGGCGCCTGCGAGGCGATGTCCCTGGGAGCTGTGCACCACGGCCCAACGCACAGGAATATGCTGCGGGCACGTGACGGTCGCTTGTCCACCATGCAGGTCATGCGACGGTGGAGACAGAAGCTCACGCGTGTGGCAATACCAGCCCACCCCTGTATCTTCTGTGGGGGGCCGGAGGAGGACATCGGCCACATGCGCCTACTGTGTGCGCGGGACGAGGAGGTGGCTGGGCTCCTGTGCAGGCGTGTGGAGGAGTTCACGGCGGAGCTACCCCTAACGGACAGGGCGGTGGAGTTCGTGGCGTGGAGGGAGCACGGCTGCAGGTGGGCAGAATCCCTGATGGCAGGTGTCGTACCCGGGGACCTGAAGCGGCTGTTCGCTGCGGTGCGAGCGGCGTCGTCCCGGGGCCCTGCCAAGGCCAGACTCTTTGTGGAGGACATGGTCCAGATTGGGGAAGATGTGTATGCCCGCAGGAACCACCGGCTCACCCAGATCATGCAGCTGCCGATGCAAGATCGAAGGAGGGCGGTATACGCGTTCCTGCGCGGTGACACACCCTTCTGCCCGCCGGCAGGGAGGATCCTGCAGCGTCCGCCGTGGAACCCGTTTGCCGGCCTCCCCGGCGACCTGCGGGCAACCTTTCTGAGGGCACCGCTGCACGCACTACTGGTGTCGCGGTCGTGCATCGAGCGTGAGGAGGCCCTGTCCTTGTTCCCTCACTGGATGGCGGCGGTGGCGCAGGCCTTCGACCGGTGGATCGGTTCCTGGGTGGCGCGAGACATCACGGCATTCAGGGAGTGGTCCCGCGTGGTGTCGGCGCAGTCCTGGGTCCAGGTGCGGGGTACCAAGGTGAGAAACCCTGACGGCCAGAGTGATCCCTGGCTCCAGGTGTACGCCAACCATCCAGCTGTGGGGAACGTCATGGGCTGGCCTCGCGAGGTGCTGCCAGTCCTTCAGCAACCTCTGTGCGGTCTCCCAGTCCTGGCGGTGGCTGTCGTACTTGACGTGGGTACGTTGTGGCTATGTGACCGGCAGCTGCGACGAGCCGTACCGGCGGTCACGGAGCAGCGGTCCATGGCAGTGTTAGTGGGCTCCGAGCAGCTGGCGCGGGTACAGGGCGACGACGCGCAAGGCCAAGTCACGGAGGCCATGTTCTCTCTGCCAGAGGGGGACGACCACGTGGCTGCCGATGCCCGTCACACCCTTGACACCCTGGGTCTCAGGGCGGTCATTGAGGCTCGGGCGGGAGGGCAACGCTTGGTTCTGGCTTCCGCCAGGGGCCCGGAGCAGGACGGGGTTGTTGTCATCGGGGAGGTCTTGCGGGACCACGGTTGGGAGCTCCTGGCGCATGGCACGCGCGGCCCCAAGGTGGCGCGGTGGCCCCGGCTGCTTGAGAGCCTGCCGGAGATGCCCGACGGACGACCGATACTCCGCCCGGTGTCCACGTGGGAGGAGGCGAGGCGCAGCCTCCTCAGTAGTGCCACAGCACGCACGCTGACAGGGGCTTTGCTCGGGCTCCAGGACGCGTGCTGCGATGTATGGCAGGACCTGTGGTCGCAGTGCTGTGATGGTAGCTGCGTTCCATCGCGGTCTGTGCTTCCGCAGCGATGCCACGGGTGCGGGGAGACGGTGTCCGTTTGGGTTCATCAGTGTGCCTCCGCCCCGCTGTGCGGGACATGTCAGGAGCATGCCGACAGGGGGTGGCCTAAGGCGAGGTGGGCACTGCGGCACTCTGGACGGATGTCCTCAAGTGCCTGGACGACTATCCAGGGTGGCCTGAAGAGCGTCCGAGTGGAAGGAGTACGGTGCCCTGGAGCGCCGTCTGCGGCCCTGCCCCTGATGCTGTGGTGGGCGGCTCTGGAGGGCGACTCACGGATACTCTGGTTGTGGCATCACGGAGGAAATGGTGACGGAGTGGTGGGTGCCGGGGGTGCAGGTTGATGCAGATGGGAATTGTGGGTGCACCAGCTACCATCCCTACGCTGGACGCAGCGGAGGGAGTGGCGCCTGAGAAGCAGTGCCTACGCGGCCTGATTGTGCGGTACTGGCAGGCGGCGTATGACGGCCAACGCGATGTGACAGGTCGTGCCGGCCTGATGGTGAGCCGTACTGCCCCCGTGCATGAGGGTCGGACAGGGATGCTTCACCCGCCTGCCCCGGGTCGCCGCATACAACAGTGAGGTGTCATGGGTCGTCCCGACCAGGGTAATAAGGCCCAAACCCCTGTAGGGTATTCCCATGGCACCGGGGTCTCTACTGGCGGCCCGGCTACGGCAGTCTTGGGAGTGGTTGCTCGGGATACACCGGGGGTGCACGGAGTTGTTTGGGGGTTACAGCGCTGCGGCGCCCCCTGGGAGTGTTACACGGGGTTGCGGGGTCAGCCTGCAGGCCCCAGGAGCGGCGACGGGGCGAAGATGTGTGCGTGGAAGGTTATGACGGTGGGGTCATCAGGGGGACAGTATGGCGGGCGTCGTGGAGACGGCATGGCAGCCTGGAGGGAGCGATCACAGGGGGCACGTGGAGTTCCAGGTGGCGGAGTACTGGAGTCTTGGGGGTCAACGCGGCGGTACTGGCATCCGTACGGCGGGGGTACGCGGCGGTACTGAGGAGCCGTACAGTGGGGGAGCAGCGGGGAAGTTCCAGATGACGGTGTACTGACATCGTGGGGGTGTACGCGGCGGTACAGGGGACCGTATGGTGGGGGTATGCGGCGGTACTGGAGTCCGTACGGTGGGGGAACGCGGCGGTACTGGGGAACCGTACAGTGGGGGAGCACGGGGATGCATGGCGGTACTGGGGTGTCCCCCTGACCCCTCTAACAACTCAGGGGGAGCGCGGGGGCATCCCCTGGCCCCGTTAACAAACTAGAGGGACCGTGCCTGCGGGCATGTACATAATCTAACCTCTGACCATGGCCTTGTGGTTGCAGTGGTGAGTGTCGTGGCGGCTAGCAGGTGGCGTCGGCGTGGCAACAGCGGTACTGCGCGGCGTCGTAGTGAAGAGTATGCAGTCGCCTCACCACTGTAACAGCTTACCCCTGGGGGGCGCCAGTCCGGTCGGCTAGAGGCGAGGAGGGCAGGGGAGCGGCATGCTGAGTGGTCCGGGGGGTGACGCGCGGGCCAATGCTATAAGTAGGCTCGCCACGTCGTCGGTGGGGGCCGAACCTGCGGCCTGGCCGCTGCTGTGGCGGAAGAGGCGCAACCACGGAAGCTGGCCAATCAGTGCAGGTAAGGGTCAAGGGTAGGCGCCAGGGCATTGTATGTGGGCCAGATGAGGTGCACCTGGTAACCACGGCCCGGGGCGAGCCTCTGGTGGGTACCCCTACAGGGGGTCGATAACCAAGCTACGGCACCCACCAGCCCGAATCCCAGCCAGCGATATACACGGGTTGCGCCACTCCCGTCGCAAAGCGGCCGGTGTCCCCCCCTGTAGACCCTCAAGATATATTATATGTGGGCAAGTGAATGCCTCGATGCAGACTGGGCGCTGGCCTCTGACATGGGATGCCAGCATGGTATATATCTGGGGTGTGGGGGCAACACGGGGCCACGGGGACGTGGAGTTGGTAACGTGTTTCTGTACTATACTAGGGGACTGGTGCGGTGGGAAGATGGCGTACAATGTGGAGACATGGGGGCGATGAAAGCTGAGGGCCAGGCTAGGCTGGAGCCTCCCAGAAATCCTGGCTGTGCACATACAGGCTAGTGCGTGCTGGCAGAGGGATACGTGGAGTCAGGGGTGGTGGGCAGTTTCGAGGACGCGGACGACAATGGATTACGTGGGGTCATGGGTGTTGGGTGTCTCCACAGTGGCGGGGCAACGTGAACGATGGAGGGTCAGCTCTCGCTTCGCCGCATGCGTGCTGCTTTGTTCCTTGGTTGCTGCTTTGCGACGGACAGAGGTGCCCTTGCTTTCTGCTTGTTGCGATGCTGCTGCGCTGCTTTGCCTTGCCCCCTTACCCCCGGCGAGCAAACGGGCCAGCGTCCGTCGCCGTTGCTAATGCTAACGCTTTGCAGTTGCCACTGCCCCCAAAGCCTGGTTGACCGGTATCCCCGGTCCTCTGGGTCCTCCGTCATGCTGTGGGCCACCTCAGGCAGCCCTGGGACCCACGGGATCGAGCGAGGCAGGAACCACCTGTCGGCGCGAGATGCCCGGTAACTCCAGTAGACGGCATGATAAGTGGTTATGACTATGACTATGACTATATATATATATATATATATATATATATATATATATATATATATATATATATATATATATATATATACATATATATATATATATGTATATATACATATATATATATATATATATATATATATATATAGATGTACATACATGTATTTGTATATATATGTATATATTTCACTTGGAGGGAGTAAATATTCAGTAGGAGGGAGTGGATTTTCACTCGGAGGGAGTATACATACATACATATACATACATACATATATATATATATATATATATATATATATAGATACATAGATGTACATACATGTATTTGTATATAGGGAGTAGAAATTGAGTATACGGGAGTGGATATTCGCTTGGAGGGAGTGGATTTTCACTCGGAGGGAGTGGAAACTGAGCAGGAGGGAGGTGAAATTGAGTAGGAAGGAGTGTATATTCACTTGGAGGGAGTTGAAATTGAGGAGAAGGGAGTGTATTTTCACTTGGAGGGAGTATACAGCAATATATATATATGTATATATGTATATATATCCACATACATACATACATACATACATCTACATATATATATACATACATATATATATATATATATATATATATATATATATGTATATATGTATACATATATAGATATATATATATATATATATATATATATATATATATATATATATATATATATATATATATATATATATATATATATATATATATATATATATATATATACATATATATATATATATATATGTATGTATGTATGTGTGTGTGTGGATGTGTGTGTATGTATGCGTATATATATACATATATCTACATATCTACATCTATATATATATATATATATATATATATATATATATAGATGTACATACATGTATTTGTATATATATATGTATATATTTCACTTGGAGGGAGTAGAAATTGAGTAGAAGGGAGTGGGTATTCACTTGGAGGGAGTTGAAATTGAGGGGGAGGGAGTCGATTTGCGCACAGCGCTAAACGCGTTCAAAACAGCGAAGTAAAGGGCAACGCTCGCCAATCACACATCTGTCAGTAATTAATAATAAGTGACAGAGTGATCAGAAGGTGAAATTCGAACTAATTAGAACAACAACATAAAATTCATACCTTTCTGTCAGTTGCGGTGGTTTTTTCAGTTACGCGTGTCGCATGTTCGTGCGCAGTCTTTCGCAGTCTGCTAGGGCCGCAGTCTGCATACCGTCACCGGGGTTAGGGTACTCTAGTGTGCCGACCAGTGTGCCAAATAGAAGACCGGTGACTAATAAGAGACCGGGGTGGGTTTTGGGACGCGCACCTCATGTTGGTAACCGGGTTCCTAATAAGAGACCGGGTTGTCACCGAAGGAGAGACGAGCAACCAAGCATGCAATGCATGAGCAACAACACAAGAAATAACGATTCGTGAAACTCCATCAACCTCGGCCGCTTGGCGGAGTTCTCATCTTGCACGGGACCTTGGAAAAATAGAGCAAACACATCCGGAGGCAATATGAATCTGGGAGGAAGCAGAGGCAACTCCGGCAAGGGAGAGAAGTGGTGATTGATAGGTGCCATGGAAGAGAGAGAGAGTTGCCTCTTCCCACCCCCCCTCATCATCCTTGTCCTCGGGATGGGCAGGCATGGTAAATCTGTGTTGCGATTCAGCATTTTGGCTAGTGGAGCTCGAAATTTCAAAAGTTCACAGCCAGAAATCGAGCACAACAGCAGGCATAATGCACATCGATTGACGGAGAATAATTCGCTTACTTGGATCATGCAATTTGTTTTTGACAATTCAAGAAGAGAACAGAGATTTTCCTTCAACAAAGTTCTTCCGCAACGCAAAGCGCAGCGCAAATCGCAGGCGGTGAGCACCCGCAAGGCTTTTTGGGATCCAGAGGGACAAAATCGCTCAAAATGGTCCGAACATGGACTCATTTCACTTGTTTGTGCAACCCAAATGGTCCACAATCACTTTTCGAAAAACGCGTTGTTGACCCGGTGTTGACGCATCTTTGGTCCCAAAACGGCCCACTTCGGGAGTTTCCACGGGCCAAAAGGCGTCACCACGGGCTCAAAATGGGCCAAAGACAATTGTTTGAGCATCCCTAGTGGTCTCAGAACCACTTGGGAAAAAATCTTGGTCTTTGCCCAGATCCACTGTTGGCCCCCCACCTTGCGCAGCCTAGGCTCCCCTCTGGGTCCACCAAGTGACCACCGGTCTAGGCGTCTTGTGGGGCGATTCTAAGGCTTGAAAACCACAAAAAGTGAAGGTTTGCGGGTGTCCCCAACTCTAGGTGGTAATATGGGTCTAAGGTACATGGGAAGTGTACATTTTTGTGCCTACATGTGGCAAAATCAGCTAAACTAGGTCCAAATGGGCTCAAAATGGTGCCTATTGTCCCATTCGAGCACCCCAATTGATCCACAATCACTTTTGGAAAAACGGGGGTGCCCACCGCATGCGACCACCTGCTATCGCTCAAGAAAATTTTTGTGCACGTCTACGGATGGCATAACCCATACACTCCTTCCCCCACTCCCTCCAGCCCGCCCGGCCTCCCTCCCTCCGTCCCTCCAAATGTACAATGCATTAACCCATTGAAGGAAAGACATATCACAACTGTCTCTTGCACCAAATAGTAGCATTGGCAGTGGCCAAGTGCCTCATTGCCAACACAAGTAAGTGGTTGGAGGCAGGGAGCCTTGGCCTTATGCGGCTTGGCACGATCAACACGCACCTTGTTACCTTCCATTGGATCTGTCGCTTGCCCCTTTTGTTTGGCCGCCTTTTGTAGGGCCTTGCGCATGCGCTCATCCTTATCTTTTTGAACATTCAAGATGCCTTGCAACGCCGGCACCCTTGAGACGGCAGAGTGGTCATTATATCCCTCTTCCTCGGGTGCTAGACGATGGCCATGAAAAGAACGCAAGACGCAGGCCACCACCGGTGGCACATCAAATTGTGAAGCCACTGGAGGATACCCATTTTTGCGCCAGGCTTTTACATGAAGGCTATGAAATACTTTTTGGGCCTCTCCTTCACGACGACAGACAGCAAAAATGGGAATAGGAACCAATTTGCCACAGCAGCAAAATTTGGTCTTCAGACCCATCGTCACTTTTTGTCTTAGTCATGACGTCATCTGCCTATGCAACCGTTACTTCTGGGTGCAAAACCGTTTTTTTCGGTGAAAATAGAAATGTTGTAAAAACTACTTTCATGGCAAAGAGCACAAGAAAATATGTGCATAGAGGGGTCACAACCCATAGTACACTTGCATGGAGCCCTCAAAAGGGGGGTTTTGGCCAAAAAAGGGCATCTCCAACCCTTGCAACCGCTTGCGACCGCTTGCGACCGCCTGTGACGGTGGGCACCCCCAACGCATTTTAGACTCATATTCGACCCATCTGTGGTCCCAAAATGGCCCATTTCCAAGGCTTTTTACGACCTTAGAGGGGCCAAAGTTGCTGAGAACGGGCTCAAAATGGCTTGGTTTCACTTGTTTGCGCACCCCAAATAGCCCAGGCTCACTTGTAGAAAAACGCGTTTCTGACCGATTTTGGACCCATTCTTGGACCGAAAACGGCCCATTTTCAAGGCATTTTGGGACCTCAACGGGCCAAAACGCGTCACCATGGGTCCTAAACGGGCTAAAAACACTTGTTTGATCTCCCAAGTGGTCTACGAACAAATTTGGAAAAAATCCTTTTTTTTGCCCCAGGGACCCTTGTGGCCCTCCACCCGTGTGCGGCTCCAGGTGTCTCATTCGGCGATTCTAAGGCTTGAAAACCACATGTTCCCACCCGTATTCTTGCCCAAGTAACTCAGAATCATACACTTGAACTGTCATTTTTGGCGCATTTTCCAAAAACTGCAGGTGTTTTTTTGGCGTTGATTCTTACACTTGAGCTGTTTTTTTTTGGCGTGCGCGTGTAGGTGAGCATGCGCACAAATATACTCACGTGCATGCACATCACAAGGGAAGGGTACATCACAACTACTCTGATGCATTGCGGTCCTTGGTTTGTTGTCGAACATATTTCACAAATTCATCCCACATTGCAGAGCCATATGTCTTAGGAACATGGAATGATCTCCCCACAAGAGGCACTTGTAGTTTGAGTAGAGACCAAGTTGCAATACTATATTGGATGACCGTCTCAAAGCCACACTTTGCCCCCTTCCATTGCCCATGAGTAGATAGTTTAATCTCAGCCTTCAAGTCTCGCCAACGGCCTTCAAAGCCATGGCAAAGGAAAGGCTCAAGGGTACCCCATCTGCGCAAAAACTGTGGCACATGGCACGTCCACACATGCATCCATGGAGTGCATGGCGCATCCAACGCATGCAACACCTTTCGCAATGAAGTAGCCGCGTCACATGCACCAGAAATGTCCTCAGCACTCGGCTTAGGCTTATATGCAACACGAAGCATACGGTGTGTCAAAGTGAACATTGACATGACAAGGTCCGCGGTTTCAACGTCGCGGTTATCAATGCGAGTTACTGTTTTGCAATGTTGACGCATCATATCAACAATAGGATTATATAGACGCTTCTCATAGAATTTCAGAGCATTGCTGATAGACCGCGGTAGAGCAGCACCATCATCATCACCACTGGTTAATGCGACAATGTCCACGTCAATCCCTGCAATGAAACGGTCTACTGCTGCTTTGGGAAGGCCTGCATCTTCGAGAATCTTTGCAACTAGTGGAATCTGCACAGTGAAGAGGACATTGACAATGCCATGTGAACAGTCAATGGCGTATTGATCAATCGGTATGGTGGGAAACATTGCTGTGCCAGACGCCGCCATTGCAGGGCAAGGGATAATGTAGGAAGCCACGTCATCCGGTGTCGCATCGCAACACGGGCAGGGTCTGCGTTCCGGTCGCGTGCATGATGGAGGGTCACGGCCTGCAATCTTGTACATCAGCATGTGGTCACCGCATAGGAAGACGCGGACGGTGTATTGTTTACCCTGGATGAAAACTGTGGATCCGTCTAGTTTTTGCACATCCTCAACCACTTTACAATGTCGTAACATCTCAGCCACCACCTCTTTTGATTCGGTGCCGCGCAATAGACAAAAAACGAAGTGCCGATGGGGGCTTTGCATGGGTAGGGACCGTAGGTGTGCGCACGGTGCCATAGTGCAAGCCACAACATGTGCTTTCCATAGAGGTACCCCATCCAGCCCAACCCTGATCCACAGTTCCCCCGCTCGTTGAGGATCAGGTTGAACCCACTCACTACCAGCGGACAGTGCATCACACATCAATGTGAAGGCAGCCAATAGCGAACACCATGCAACCGGAAGGGACTGTTGAATAAGTGCACTGAAGGTGGCAACTGTTGTTGTCAACCAGAACCACACAGCCTCCACGCAATCCCATCGTACGCGACGGTCAACATTGTCGCGGATACGCTCTGCACTAGTCTTCAAAGCTAGCCATAGGCGACAAAGATTAATGCATTCATCCCAAATCACCTCTCTTTGCATTGTGTTTGTTTTTGGTACCTTGTTGTGCAGCTCGATCTTCTCCTCATCCCACTGCGTCACACTCCAGTCTCCACCCCATGCTTCCTCTGCTATGTCTCTCAAAGCACGCTTTTGGCTGCGCTCAGTGCTGGGCATATGTCTGTGATCTCTGCGAAAGAGGGACGATGGCAAGACCCGGCGGGCCTGTGGAGTGAATGGTGTCCCGTGGTGTCGGAGCAGAAAGATTCTGTGCTGGGTACGCTGCTGTACACGTTCCAGACTACATCTGGTTCCACAGTGCAACATCCGGAGAACAAGGTTGAGCTCCGAAATGCTGGTGTGTAATTCACCTCTGTTGTGTGCATTGTCATGTGTTCACGAGAGGCCAGCCGGTTTCATGGTGGCATCAGTCAACCTTGTATGTAACATTTCTGTGGCCGCTTTTTTTGACGCTTTTTTTGACGCTTTTTTTGGCGCTTTTTTTGACGCTTTTTTCGACGCTTTTTTTTAAGCTTTTTTGGTCGGTTTCTTCACATTTCGGGGTATGGTGGAACGTGTTGTTGCTGTTGTTGCTCACGCAGCACGGTGCTGTGACATCATGGTTTATCGTAGGGCATTTCCTAGGGAACCAAACCGCTGTGTATTTGACTTTTCAAGCGGTTTTTGTGGCGCTTGTTTTGACGCTTTTTTTGACGCTTTTTTTGACGCTTTTTTTGACGCTTTTTTTGACACTGTTTCGTGTTGTCCCTTGCTCCCCTGT
The DNA here is from genome assembly GCA_964036045.1 of Eutreptiella sp. 'Long Island Sound 2002'. Taxonomy (NCBI): domain Eukaryota; phylum Euglenozoa; class Euglenophyceae; order Eutreptiales; family Eutreptiaceae; genus Eutreptiella; species Eutreptiella sp. 'Long Island Sound 2002'. The sequence continues at coordinate 24,235,253 of OZ038380.1, read as the reverse complement.
GGCGTTGTGCCTTTCCTACTCCTTTTGCTCCATCTCTCGCAGAAGAGTCACAACCAACACCAGCAGTGATAGCGGAGCCCGCGGATGCGAACACCGTTCAAGAGGACGTCGAACAAGCGGAAGCGGCTGGGGATGCGGATCCAGACCTTGACTGCGAGGACTCCGATTGCTACCGGGCTTCACAGGCAACACAACCGGGTACTACGCATCCTACTCCTAGCGTTCCTCGTTTGCCCGCTGGCACCAGCTCGGAATTGTGCAAGTTCATCACCGGTGAGTTGAAGGATGCTCTGGACTGGACCCCGCTGAAGTTGCTGAGAGCGAATGCGGACATTCAGACCCTCACACTGAGAGGTTTGCATGCGAGCTTGATTGCTCTAGCTGGCGCGTGGTGGTGGGAGGCTGTCTTGGGTGCTGCAGTACCACCGGTCGTAAAGGCGGCGCAATCGAAGGCCTTGGCTTGGGGGGCCTCACTTACACGCAGGCTGGTCGTTAGTGACAGTGATCTATGGTGTGACGCTCCTTATGCAGTGAGTACTGCCGAACTACATGGGTTGGTGCCCGAGGGCACAATGCAGCCGCGGCTATTCGTACTGATGTTGGCCATCCTGGGCAGCCTATGGAACCGACAAACGGTCGGCAACCCATGCCCGAAGCGTGCCATCGTGGGCAATGTGGTGTTGTCTCAGCACAAGGTGTCGACGAAGGACGCTGATGCCCTAGCACGACGCTTCGCGAAGGTGCCGGTTTTGCTGTCGCTACCCGTCATGATGCTCAAGAAAACCAAGACCCACACACCGTTGAAGATCAACGCCAGTGTTCACGTCGGAAACAGTGCCAGAGGCTTACCTCTAGGAGTTCGAAATGACGCTTTTTGACGCTTTTTTTGGCGCTTTTTTTGACACTGTTTGATACATGCATTTTCAGGTTTGCCTGCACCCCTATACAAGAGCAAGTCACCCCCTGCCGCACATGTTCCTCTGCCAATGGCAAATGAGAAGGGTAAGCCCAATGCCAAGGCCCCCACTCAACCATCCAGCACCGCGGAGACCGTTGGCTCGCAAAGGAGCAAAGCCCGGGTGAACGACACTGTGGCCTTGAACACTGTCCTCCCAGGCGATGATGGGTGGTACCGCCTGAGTGACGACGTCCAGGTCCTGCCCGTCCACTCAGAGAGGATTGCCATGGACGGAGGCACCCACTACAACCGCACGGTGGTGATTGCACCGAAGGGTTCCCGTGCCCAGCGGGCCACCCTACAGCTGCCCCGCTTGGCACTTCTGGCGAATGACGGGCAAGAGGAGGAAGTGTTGCTGTGCGCCATCCACTCAAAGGGGAGACACAATGTTGTGGCCGTCCGGGAACGGGTCACGATAACATCTCCCCCGCCTCGATCATGCCCCCTCCCCCCTATTTCGTCGTTAGTCGTTGCGCCTCCATTGTACTATCATATTCTGTTGCGCAGGCGAAAGATCGCTGTTGGGCTTATATCCGGCCGTTTGGATCGCAAGCATTGCGGAAGATCACGGCGATCTCGTCACATACGCCAAAGCGGGGATCGTCTTTGCTCCGAGTGGGCGAATATGCGGCAAAGGTAGCCTGTCCGTCGTCGTGAATTTCCTCAGCATTGCCGCGCCTCCTGCCACCGTCTACTCCTATGCGTTGCCTGTCCCAGGTGTTCGTCAAGGCAAACGGCCGGCCGCGGCCCACAGTGACGGTGGCAGAAGCGAAGTGCGTGAGTGATGACGAGAGCGACGGAGCAAGCCGGACCAGTTCGGAGAGCCCGAGGAAGGTCCACAAGAAGTTGGACAAGAAGCGGGAGCGATCCGGCACACCACGTGCCACAGGTATTTGTATGTGCTGCTCACAGACCCCCCCCCCCCCCCAACTATAGCACCATGGGGTGGAGTGGTGCCATAAACTAAGGCTCGATGCAGCATGCTTGCTGTCGTTTTTGGCGCTTTTTTTGACGCTTTTTTTGACGCTTTTTTTGACGCTTTTTTTGACGCTTTTTTTGACGCTTTTTTCGACACTGTTTAGGCACCTTTTTCAACCGTCATGGGCATGGCACCCCCCCCCCCCCTGGCCTGAGGTAAGAGGGAAGTCAGATGAACCGGGGCGCGTGGCCTGTCACCCGTGGCCCCTGTGATGTGTTCTCAGGCAAGCGGAAGGCGCACAATGCGGGGAGTGGCTATGTGTCGGAGGAGAGCTTGGCCAGTTCAGTGCCCTCTTCAGCCAGTACTGCAGCCCTGCATGCTGAGTTGAAGGCAATGAAGGCCCGTCTCGATGGATTTGAAGCGGCGGGCCCCCAACCAGTCTTTCCCCCACAGTCAAGCGGGAATTCTATGAAGTCGGACGACAAGCTCGTCGCGGAGTTAAAGCAAGTTCGCGACGAGCTTGAGCAAGAGCGCACGCGGCGCCGCCGGGCAGAATCTACTGTTGGGTTGTTGGGTTTGCAGCTCATGGTTGTGGGATTGGTTGGTGATGTTAAGAAGGATGCATGTGTGTTGCCTCGGGCACAGGTGCAAGAGCAGTGGCGGATCTCATTTGGTAGTGAGATGTCCGCAGAGGATTGGACCTCTTGGGAGCGGTTGTTGCCGCAGTGCTTGAGGTCCAAGGAGAACGACGTGTCTCCTTGACGGGACGCACCACCCCTTGCAGCACCTAGTGTCACCAGCGGTGCACCCCTTCTTGAGGGTGTGCATGTCCGTGTCGGGCCAAGTACTGTAGGGGCTGGTGACGGTGTTTTTACATTATGCAATTTGCCTGCTCTGCCCGGTGGTTTGAGATTAACTCAATACCACGGCAAGATGTTAGAAGGTCACGTGCGTGAGTTGTTTCCAGCAGGCCACACATCAGGTTATGTTTTGCAGATTCGTGCGGATCGAGGCCTTGGTGGACTATACGTGGATGGGGAACACTCGTCCCATTGGTCCGCCAAGGTGCAGCACGGCAGGACAGGCGCCGGCCGCCTCAGGCTATATGTGCACCGAGGTGCCGGATGGCTACGCACTCTGGGACAAGCGATCCCAGCCGGCACTGAATTGACGACGGACTACGGGTCCGAGTTTTGGACTGGTCCCTTCAGGGGACTTGTTGCTCAACGTTGACAAATGGGGATTTGCTTTGCTATTGCATGTGCATGGTGACCAACAAGGATGTGTGCAACCCACATGCATATGCACACACACACACACACACACACACACACACACATACGCACGCGCACATGTGTACACACACGCGCACTTTTTCGCACAAGCAAGTGTGTTGTTTACGCGCATAAAAATGCACACGTATGCGTAAAAAAAAGCGACAAAAAGAACAGCTCAAGTGTATGTTTTGAAGTTACTCGGGCACAAAAACGGTACAATACGGGTGGGAACACAACAAGTGGGGGATTGCGGCTAGACTAGGTGCCCTCTTATTTTTGAATTGAGGCATTGACACGTAGCCCAAGATACGGCCGCTTTTGGTGTTGGGGCTATTTGTCACAAATGGCGCACATTCTAGGCCGTTTTTAGCCATTTTTGGCCGTTTCTCGGACATATCGTGGCGTTAGATGGCAACAAAGGGCTCTTTGTCATGAGGAAGTCAAGGCGCACGTGAGATGTAGCAACCGTTTCTCTTTGCTGTGTTTCGGGGCCGGTTTGGGCCAAAAACCGGCTGTTTTGGGACACAAAATGTGCACCTTTGGGAGGGCACCTCCCGACTTGGCGCCACCGCCCCGTGGCGCCACGGGTGAGTTTTTGGCTCAAAACTTGGATTTGGCAAGGCCACCACTTGGGCTCTAGGATGGCTAGAGTAGAGTAGAGGCTGGAGCGATGAGACAGAGCAATAGCCAAAACGGAAAGGAGAGGTGCTTGTTGTTGCTTGTTGCTCGTTGTTGCTTGTTGCTCGTTGTTGCATGTTCGCTCGATTCAAGGGGAGAGGGGTGTAGTAATATATTACTACACCCCTCTCCCCTTAAATCTAGCTAAAAATGTCCGTTGACACCTGCAAAAAGTCTGTTGTTTCATGACTTTTGCTGCATAGTTGGTTTTTTTTGTGGATGGGCATGTGAATTGGGGTGACATTGTGCATGAATGGAGGTGGAAAATTTAACTACGCATGCATTCATCCTTCCGTGTTCTTTCACGTTCGGACCCTACCATGCTCAATTGATTTGTGGCCGAGGAGTTGGTGCTTGTGTGCTCTGCTGAACTAGTTGCATGGCATTAAGAAGACAAGTGAATGAAGCATTAACACAACACTCCGGGGAATGGTGAATTTCAGATTTGGAAAGAGGCAAAAATGCCGTGGTTTTTGGAATCTATACCAACAAAATGCTGCTGTTGTGAGGCAAAAAGTGTGTTGTACTCCACAAAACCAAACATGCCACCAATGCACACCAATGCAGCAGATTTTGCAGTGCCACGAAAGGGAGGGGCAGAGTAGGTAGAGAGCATGAAGTTTTCATATACGTGGTGCAATGCATAGCAAAGGCCTAGCACCATTGATTTACGAATTCATTGTGTGCACATGCATCGGGACACGTCTGCACTCACTCCGCAACTTAAAATGCATTTGTGAGCAGTTTGCCTCGTGTATTGCTTGTACATGCCTGCTGCCTTCAACAGCCAATTGGCATGATGTGTGTTTGTTGTGCATGTGAGGATTATTCTTGGACATCCACTGTCTTGCATCTTTTGCTTCATGTATGCACAAAAGCCGTCAAACCGCGCTCCAGCGGATTTAGTCACAATATATCACTAATGTGACCTTTTCAGTTGTTGTGACTTTCGGTACATACAACATCTACCATAATGATCTATTCGTTTGCAGTAACAGGATCATGCGGCAAAAGCAAGGGCCGGCGATTGGGGGGACTAGCAGTCCCCAACTGGCCTCCATAACCCTGTCTGTGGCGGAGGAGTTGTTCTACCGCTGCATCACCCCCGTGGCCCTGGACCCAACAGGCCACCACCCAGCTGACTTGCCGGTGCACCCCGCCCGGTTTTCGTGACAATATTCCTTTGGCGACCGGGTGCGGGGTGTACACCGGTGCCCACGTGTACCCTCGGGGGAACAAAAAAAAACATTGCAATTCACTAAGAACGACGAATGTTGGGAACGTCGGGGAACATATTCCCTTATGTACCCACATGTTGTACCCGGTAACAAGTTGTGTTCCCCAACGCTCAGAACGTCCCCGACGTCTTGGGACGTTGTGAGCAGTGGTGGGTGGGAACACCATTTGTTACCGGGTACAATACGCAGGTATATGTGTACCCGCCTTACGGAACGTTGAGAACATGCGAGGAGCGATTATCATCGTTTGCAGGGTCCGCACAACATACAACCCCCTGGTCTGCGTACTTACGCATGACTTTATCCCAGGCATCATGCAGAATGCTATCCATGCGGTTGACATTGGAGGTTGGCTCCCCAGTGTCTGGGTCCTTTAGCATAAGCAGGGGTGCTGAGCTGTCGTCCTTGATCCAGGCATATATGTCCCTCGGTGACTCAGACCGACTCCGCTTTGTTTGTGATTACACCGGTTTTCCCGAAAGTCTTCCCCGAGATTTTTGATTCCTCGTTGAGCATTGTCAATGGCCTCGTGTTTCGCACCACCAGCGGCCCAATCTTCTTTGGCAAGTGTGGTCCAACTGAAGTGCCATATTCCCCATGGTCACCATCAGTGGCACCACCAGTTCATCCACCAATTAATGCCAGAGCGTGTTGCTTATGCCATGTCATCCCCTGAGACATGAGAGCAGTCCCCCATTGTACTGCAATGGCTTCGGTCATTACCTCTTGCGACATGGGCTTCACCAGTTCTGACAACCTCCGCCAATTAGGCGGCTTTAGTGACTTGGGTGGGGCCGTTAGGGCACACGTCTTGTAGTCATAAGCTTGTGCGGGTGGGTAAATTGCTTTTCTACCATCTGTTTGGGGATGCGGGGGTGCACTCCAGCCTGGGGAAACAGATTGCGACAATGTGGAGGGCAAGATATGTTTGCCCGGGCCTGTCCGTAGCTGTCCCACAAGCGTACCATGGTAAAATGCTACAGAGCAATAAACTAACCAGTCAATCAGTTTTCTGGTGGTCACTTTTGCCACAGCACTCACATACCTATTTCTGCACAGTGTTTTTCAGAAACCAATGGTAGTGGCCGCTTTGTTGTGCTAACGCTTGCGTGCAACTTGCGACCCTCCACCTGACGACGAAGTACACACACATCCACATGTTGACCAATTATTTCACAGCCCTGGACCACAGAGCTGTGATGCTGGCTGATACCAAGTACCCAATGGTTGTCTGCCCCCTTCCCACGACACAAGCCCCCCTGCACACATGCCCGCCATATTGTTTGCACGCTTTGTGGGCAACATATATATGGGTATCATGGGTGTGGCCAAGCACACCGAATCGCTGCCCTTCCCACCGTTTTTCCTTGAGACACCGTTTGATGTAGTGTATGACGTCGCACTGAAGTGGGAGAACAGTGGTGCACAGGTTCACTGGTGTGAGGCCAGCCTGGTTACCCTGCTTGAGGTGGCCCTGCTCATGAAAGGGGTGACCTTCCAGCACCCCTCCAAGGTGAACCCTGCCCCTGATTTTCTGCTCTAGGACTGGTGGGTGGACGCCTTCTCTCCCAACGCATGCAGTGTTTGTAAATCAATGGTGCCAGTGCTGACATGCAAAGCTGTGGTGCTGGCGCAAAATGACCTGAATAGACAGATCAGTTTGGCGTCCCTCGTGCGCGGCTTCAGCTACAAACAATACGCAAAGGGATGGCGGTGGCCGCCAATGAGATCGGCCCTGGTGTCCCTAGCGAAACTCGACCTTGTGCCTAACTATGTAATGCGCAAATGGATAGGGGAGGGTAGGGTTTTCACGCTGTCCCTCGGGCCGGCGAGTGCTGCGCACTTCGCACCGGTCCTCCGGCCATCCTGAATTTTCATGTCCCTGTGAAGTTTCATGGCCCCCGTGAGTGTACATTGTTGCAGTGTCTTCCTCCCCACATGTATGGGAATGGGCTGAGTGCATGGATATGTCATTTAGGTGCACAATTCTGAGAGTGCAATGCGAAAACCAAAACTGTGTCACTCTCCTTGGCAGGGTTTTGTGTGGCATCCCTTTGTCACGGCTCTGCCTTTGCGGCAGTAGTGCTTGCGCTTTGTTAATACCGTGTAGGGAGGGAAATTTTGATAGAAAAAAACCGTGTATGTGCACTGGTTTTTTGGACCCAAAAAACCCTGTACGCACACGGGTTTTTTCTGAGAAAACCGTGTAGGTACATGGTTTTTGACACAAGGGAAAATTTTTTGGGCGGAACTTGGGAGGTATATTCCTTAAGTATTGTGCACATCCCTGGAAAGAGAGAGAAATAGAAAGAGAGAGAGAGAGAGAGAGAGAGAGAGAGAGAGAGAGAGAGACAAACAAAGAGCCAGAGAGAGAGAGAGAGAGAGAGAGAGAGAGAGAGAGAGAGAGAGAGAGAGAGAGAGAGAGAGAGACCAACAAAGAGACAGACAGAGAGAGAGAGAGAGAGAGAGAGAGAGAGAGAGAGAGAGAGAGAGAGAGAGAGAGAGAGAGAGAGAGAGAGAGCGAGAAAGAGGATGGATGGATGGATGCATGGATGGATGTGCTGTGCGTTGTTGGTGCGTTACACTGTCTGCCCAGAGTCCTTGTTTTTGGGGTGCGGTGTGTGAGTGTTTCGTGGTGATTGAGAGAGAGAAAGGGAGAGACAACCAGACACACAAACAAAGAAACAAAGAGAAAGAGAGTGTGTGTGTGTGTGTGAGAAACAGAGAGAGAGAGAGAGAGAGAGAGAGAGAGAGAGAGAGAGAGAGAGAGAGAGAGAGAGAGAGAGAGAGAGAGACAGGGAAAGAAACAAAGAGAGAGACGGCGGGGTGGGGGCGGGGGGGGGAGAGAGAGAGATAGAGAGAGAGACAGAGAGAAGAGAGAAAGAGAGAGAGGAGAGAGAGAGGAGAGAGAGGAGAGAGAAATGAGGAGAGACAAACCGAGAGAGACAAACCGAGAGAGAAAAAGAGAGAGACAAACACACACGGAGAGAGAAAGAGAGAGTGAGAGAGAAAGACAAACACATTGTCCAAAGGCCCACCCCAAGAGTAGGAAAGGGCAGGGGGGCCGTGTTCCCTGTGCACAGTTTTTTTCTATAAAAATTTCCCTCCAACGACCCGGTTTTAGAAAAAATGTGTTCATGCACGGCTTTTCTCTGGGAAAACCATGCACGTGCACGGTTTTCCCAGAGAAAACCCGTGCATGAACACATTTTTTGTAATAGTGCGTGCAAGGATTATTCTTGGAGACGGTGGGCGCCTTGGCGCCTTAAACAACAGCAACTTTGCGAAAACCCAGAACGTGCCGCGTTAGCTTCCATATTTGTGTCGCTGCCAAGTCGGCATTGCGTCAGCGTATATTGTGCCTCGTCGGCGCCTTCAATCGCCGGTAGGTCTGTGCCTCCGATAGGGGATTCCGGTGTGACCGCCGCAGCAACTGCCACCCTTTTGCTAAGACCGCCTGCTCTAGATTAGCACAAATCGCTCAATTGAGAGATTGCAGCCGCTCCACATCCTTTGGCCCTGGTTGGTTTTTGATGGCCTTGTCTACAATATCCTAGACCCTGGAATCGAGTTGATCACACTAGTCGTAGATGGCCGTTTCCTCGTGCGTTAGCTGGATTGTTTGCAGCGGCCTCCCATGCCTTGACAGCCACCAAGCACTGGGTACGCATCTTTGAGTCTCACTCCACTGGTTGCCCCCCCCCCCCCATTCCGTGTTTTATTCCCGAGCCTTGGACCACAACATTCGTTGCAAAGTGGGGTCCTAGGTCGTTGAGCTGGACCTTTCTCCACGCGCGCAATCGTGCAATTCCCGAAAAAAGGCTGAACTGAAGTGCAGGGCAATGAGGCAGCAGTGCCAAGCCCAATTGTGTGCTAAAAGTCAGTCAGGACATGAGGCGCAGTCCACATCATAAGCTCAGGGAGTAGGTCCAATACTGCATTGCTCAGCGTCAACCGTCGCCAAACTGGATGTGACTCTGCACATTAATAGACAGCGCCAGCATATGGACCCAAGCAGGGGGCTTATACAGGAAAAAGAAGAGGGACTGGTAGAGAAGAGGTGTTGGAGATTTGTGCGTTGCTTGTCCACCTGTAACGTCCAATCAAAGCGTCAAGTATTGAAGAGAAGATACTCAACATCTTTGGCCCCAATGAGAGGATACTTCTTTCATGCAACGCTGTCAGTCACAGGGAGGTGTGGAAGAAACAGACCATCTGCAAAAACATGTCTGCACACCCATGGGAGGCTGCTACCCAGAGAGCATCAGACTGCAAGCTTCTAGGCAGCAACTCATGGGGTGCGACAAATGTGGAATGACTTCTAGTTCCACTGGCGTGACGCAGTGCACTGTCCTCTCAGAAATTCATCTCAACGGCAGTGCTGGTATGGCTAGAGGATATGATGCAGCAGTTGGTTCCAAGGTAGGCAAGTTGGTTTTATGCAGGGAAGGCACATGATGAGTCGTGTGGCCCGTGTGCTTTAGTGAATTGAGAACGGGAGGAGAGCGATGGTTCCTGGGGGCAGGGGGACCTGCTGTCTCCTAGTATGAAGAATGCACGCCGCGGGGCTGGATGTGGAGCAGTTATGGTATGTGGATGACTTGGTCATTGACTTGCCACCACAGCTGACGGTGCTCAGGAAGGTGTTGAAGCTATTTGACGTCTTTGGACATGTGTCCAACCTGCGATGCAGTCTAGAGCTGTTGGCTTTGGAGCTGGATGTGGGGGACGTCCAAGAAAGCATTAAAGTGGTCCGCAAAACCAAGTTTCTGGGAGTGTTGGCATCAGGACATCTCGGAAGATATCTCCACCACGGTGACCATGCGGTCAGGGGATTGGAGTGTTGTACATGTGTTTGGGCACAACGCTGTGCTCCATACCGACGAGGTGGATAAGCTAACGAAGGCAGGACCGCAGCTGTCGGTTGTGCACAAGTTGCAACGGAGGGGACATCACAAGAAGATCAGTCATGCAGGCGGAGTCACGAGAGGCAGGGAATAAAGAGACAGGCAGCAGTACAGGTGTCGAACACAACAGAGGACGACAGTGTACGATTCGTTGAGGACCAACACAAGCGCAAGCGGCAAGGGCCGCTTGAAGTGCTTGACCGAGAACTGGATTAGTGTACAAAGCTAACCTGATCCGGGCAATGGAATCAAAGAACTGCCACTGGTGTGAACTGAAGGCGATGAATCAGGCAATTGGTGTACGCGTGCACACACACACACACACACACACACACACACTTACACACACACAGACACACACACACACACACACACACACACACACACACACACACACACACACACACACACATACACACACACAGACAGGACATTCAGGGGTCTGCGCAATTTCCATGCACATGTTCTGCAGAATTCGTGCATGTAGTGCCATCTGCGGCTTTTTTTCCTGGTGCATTGTTGAGGAGTTGGCCGACTACAGGACAAAGCATGCGGTAAAAGCACTGTGTGGCACCCTTGGGACCCCTTTGTTGAGACGCCATGTCTCTGTTACTGCAAGTCCGACTCGAATACCTCCGCCTCTTTGAGATGGGGGAAGTGGATACTGCCTATTCTCTGGAATGTCGTATCAAAGGCAACAAATTGACCAACAAGTGGGAAGAGATTTTCGATGAACGCCAGGCACATGACGGCGTACTGCAAATCCAGAAGGTTTGCAGGTTTACCATCGACACCCAGGTACTGTCCTTGCACGTGATTGGGTTTCCTTCATCACTACATCCATATAGACCGTCTGTAGTCTGTAGGTGCGGTGTTCTGTTGTAGGCACTGTTCTATGCTCATCTACTGTGTTTGCCACTGTGCACTGTGCACAGCAGACTTCGTTGATAAGGAATTAAGTTAACCGGGGGGGGGGGGGTCTGGGTGGGTGCCCCAGCCTGGGTGGGTGGGTCAAAAATCTGGGACCCCCCCCCCTCTTAGAATTGTACTCTGGGTGGGTGGGTCTGTAGTCTGGGACCCCTCCACTTAATGTTAGTGTGCAGGCTGATCGCGCTTTTTTTTCGATTTAAAATGTGGGGAATTGACTGAATGGGAGACATGTGCAACACGTCTAGTTTGTGTAGAGAATGGTAATGCAGTTGTGTCCAGTTTTAGAGGTCTGTGATTCAATTCCTGGTTAAGGAAACTGTTTTGAGCTCCGCTTTTTTTGCAAGGTTGGGAGCTGCAGTGACTGCAGCTCCATTTTGTCATGCCATTGGGGTGGCTTTGTGTGTACCTGCAGACCTGCCTGGGAAGTACCGCTGTGGTTGTGGAGTACTCATATCCAATGTGGGAGAGGCTGAACGTGAGCACTGCAAAAGTGATCGACACCAAAAATGGTTGAAAAGCCAGCAGACCACAAAGACCCTTTCAGCATTTTCTGTGAAGGAGCAGAACCCTGTGGGCAGCAGCAGCAGCAGCAGCAGCAGCAGCATTACAAACACCAGCAACAACTGCAGCAGTGGCAACAACAACAACAGTGCCAACAGCAGCAGCAATATTGGAAGCAGGCCGTTCAGCCCCGGGAGAGCGCCTCAACCCCCCCCTCAAATGTTTATAAGGGTCGGGGGGGTCTGGGTGGGTGGCTTGGTCTTGGGTGGGTGGGTGGGTGCCTCAAAATCCCAAAACCCCCCAGCCCCTTGTAAACGAAGTCTGGTGCACACGTTGTCGATGCAAAGTGCCAATTCTGTGAGGGCTGCCCTAAAGAGCATACAGCCTATGCATACATTCGTCTGCTTGTGTGCAGATCACTTAGTGGTAGTGGGTGAGGGTCAGACGCTAAAAAAAAGTTTGTGTACTACAAATCGGTCTCCAATTTCAGGCCTCTTCAGTAAATTTCGGATTTTCCTTGAGGAAAAATTTTCTGATGTGGGTGGGTGGATGTGTCGGCTACGCCCCCCCCCCCCCCTGCTCCCCCCATGGGGTCACTAAGCAATGGCCCGGTGTAGATCCGTTCACCTGTGCTTCATGTGTAGACACCATGTGCAGTCTGTTGACACTGTTTGTTGTCTGTGAGTACTGGCAGTTGGTAGGCCCCTTGCGTACACTCGTTTGTCCGCGTAGTATGTTGACACCGTTGGCAGTGTGCAAGGCGGCCACCAGGTCTATGCTCGTTTGATACCCTGACCGCTCCGGGCCCTGTTGTGCGATGTGTCAAGGGATATCTCTTGGGGACATTCAGAATGTGCCAACTTTGTGTGTTTCAGACCTTCTTGGTAATTTGTACAAGTTTTGCCTGTGCAAACATGTCATCACATAGGTGGGGGTATGTGTATATTGTTTTAACTCTGTGGGAAAAGGCCATTTCAGAAATGTAAGGGTTGGGGAGGGGGGGGTAGGTGGTCACATTTTTCAGCACAGAGCTACACATTGGACGGTGCACACAAACAATGCACTGCACTGTTGAATCATGTTTATTTGGAATCATCATCGTCATCTGCATTGCCTTTCTCAGGCAGAGCTGGGACCCCATTGGGGCAGACATCACCCTGTTTGTGGACAGGGACATATTTCTTCAATTTTCGCGAATCCTGCAACCCGCGTGCCTTGGCACCCACCCTTCGTTAAGAGGCATAGCCCACAGGCCATCGGGTGCACGCAGACGCAGGTTGCTGTGACTCGACTGTACGAGGCTTCTTGGCCTGCTTGGCAGGATGCTGAGTCTCCTGCACCCACTCTGCACCCCCAGAGCGACCCCTTTTGCGCACCAAAGGCGTTTGTGGTGCATCAGGGGAAGCAGCAACGCGTGGAGTGAATTTGTATGCAGGCATGGTACCTGCCTGTTGACAAAAAGAGGCAGCAGGCAGCACACACACCGTCCATAACGGACGAAAATCTCAGACATTTTGTCAGTACAGCAAGCACACCTGGGGTGTTCCAAATAGCCCTCTTCAAGGGCTTTCCAAATATACCCCATATACCCGCCCCCCCACAGCTCTTACCCCAGCCAGGGAGGCAGGGACATGGAACTGTTTGGAACACAAGCAAGGCCATTGGCCGGACGAACATGTGATGAACTGAGAGAGCAATGAAGGCCGTGGGGCAGGCGCGGCTGGAGCGACAGTGGCGGGTCCACACCTGACCAATTGCCCCCCCCCCCCCCCCACACCGGGACACTCACGGGGCACAAAAGAGGCAACAAGGGCAGCGACTCGCTAAAACGCACAAACTTGGCACACCACGCAACGACCCCGAGAGACATGTAAATCATGGGCTGCGTTGGAGGTCCTCCTACAACGCTTTTGAAGCCCTGCCAAGCACATGGATTGTCTCCTTTGACCCCCAGCACTCAGTCCAATTACGCTGTCGTCACACCTGCCAACGTCACACCAACACATGGTCTGCCGAATCAGGGATCTGGTGCCGGTACAGGCGCTCGGGAGTGTTGTAATACAAGCGATATCCGCTTACAAGTCCGGAGCCCCGCTTTTTTGGAACTTGAATTTCTTTACGTGAGAGGCGTTTGCTATGGGCAACCCCGAAACGTCGATTGGCGCGCACGCACTTAAGAATTGCTTTGGATAATTGCCGCATGCAGCACGTCACAAACTGTTCCAAGCCCTTCAGTGCACCCCAAGATGCTTTACTGGACTCCCAACTCGGAAAATCTCTGCAGCCGTGCGCGTGTATTTTGTGTTGTGGTGTTGTCTTCTTGGTGTCGTGCCTGGAGTGGTACCCCGGGGGGTAAGGATGTATGTGTTTATTTAGGAGGCGCAGGGTGCACGTATGTGCAGATGACGGCCCCCCGTCTCTCTGGGTTGGCACATCCGTCAGGACAGTGCGCCTACTATATGACCCAACCCAACCCATTTGCATCTGTATGGACCGGCACGTGGCAAAGTCTGCGTCCCGAAAGTCCTGACAAGTACAGGCCTGTGAGTCTCACTGTCTCAGTCCAGGATCCTGCAATACCGTGCTTTTCCGGGACATTCCCATCTGCATGCGCCAGAGGGACAGGAGGCAACAGTCCAATGGCCCCCTGCCTTGCGTCTTCGGTCTCCTCATCATTGTGGAGCCGGCTCCTGCGTTCTCGTCGTTGCAGACCAGCAAGGCGAGGATCGTGCAGTACCGCGTGAATGCGTTGCTGTGGGAGACGAGCCGCATGGACCCGAGTTTCCTGCACAAGCGCCCCCGTGAGATCGACACTTTTGAGCTGGACCTGACGCAGCATCGCACCAAGAAAGTCCCCACGCTGGTGGTGGTGAAGGGGAAGAGGGCCATGATGCAGCTGCATGTGTGGGCCGGGGAGGCAGGTGTGCAGAACTGTTGCGTGCTGCGTCAGGGGTGTGTGCCTCTTCCTGGGTCCTCGTTTCATGCCGCCAATTGAGTGGAAGAAGCTCATATCAGACCAGTGCGAGAGAGTGCCACTTCACAACTACGGGGGAGCACCTGACGCGGGGCGCCCGCGCGGCGCGGCTATTTGGCCCGCATGCTCAGAACCGGCTTGTGTTGTCTTGTGTGGTGATTGGTGAAGTGGCTTCTTTGGGCGGCATATCGTATTGCTTTGCTGTCTAGATTTCCGTGATGATGAACATGCTTCCCTCTACAACCTCCATACTCTGAACTACCCCACCCGGGAAGGGGTACACTTTTTGTGGCCAATGGGTTTTTGGGAGGGGGTGAAAATCAGGACATTTCGGGTGTACGCGCAAAAGTAGCACGCAACGCACGCGCGGCGCAAGTACTCCCCCAGGCAGAGGGCGGGGGATGGGGGCTTCAGCACGGAGGCACAAATGAACGCCGACGGGCATGTGCGCGGCACGAAGACAGTGCATCAGGTTGGGCCCTTCAGGCAGACAGACAAATCCTGTGGACACGATAGACTTGCCCTGTGTCATGGACCAGGCGCTGACTGGCATCGTTTCACGGACGAGGCATAGAGGGCGAGGGGGGGAACCCCTCCCTCTTGGCTTGGCAGGGGCTAAAGGGGGGTTTCCGAAGTGGTTGCTAAAGCGGTTACTGGTGGTTAGAAAAGCGGTCGGGGGGCAAGGCCTGCTGGTTGCCAAACGCTTCGTGGCGCACAGAAGCGGTTGGGCATCCCGAACTGCGGGGGGCAGGGCTAGCCCTCCCCTCCTTGGGGCGTCTCCCATGGAACTTACACTTCTAACATCATTTGTGGTGGACATCAGCCTCCGAATTCCAGAGTCATGGGAGTGATCGCATGTGAAGCCTCTGCCGGCGCCGGTACGGGAGTGGACGCCACAGAGGCAGTAGGCCACAATCGTTACTGGAGGCATGTGGCAGGCTGAGCTGGAGTAGTTGGAAGCCTCACCCCCATCTGCCGCTGATTTGCGTTGCGTTCTTACGACGTGCGCTTGATATATGTGTCAAGACGCACGGCCTTGGCCAAGCACAGGGACCACGTGCCACCGTCGTGTTCCTGAACAATGCCGGTGTGCTGACGGGAGGGCAGCGCAGATTGCTGCTTGATTCGACTCTCCCGGGCATTGGCCTATCTTGTTTTGCCACCCATTGCAGCGACTGTACTTGGGCATATGAATGCTTCGCAGTCGGGGCTTTTTTTTCGTGGACTGAATGATAATGAAGTCATAGCTCAAAGGCACAAGGTGCATGGCTTCAGGGAACATGGTACATGATGTTGAGGTACATGGTACACGGCTCTTGAAGCCCTGTACCATTTGCCTCAGCAAATCTGCACGGCAGCAGTTGTTTCAACGTTACACACTATTCACCCCAATTATTGCCCTGCTCTGCAGGTATCATCCTCTGACCTGCTCCATATTGCACTGCCCTGAGCTCGGTGTCCCGACCCACCAGTTCTGTGCCCCATGCACGCTGGGACGTCAAGCTTGTTGTTACTCCCTTCTGCAGCATTCAACAGCTTCAAAGAAACAGAGTCTCGCGGATCTTTGGACGGAAGACGCTCGACGAGCTTGCGCTCATTACGGGGCACAAGCACCAGAAGCTTGAGATCTTCGATGGCCAACAAGAAGCAAAGCTTCGGCCCTTCAAGCCCCAAAAGTGGCGAATTACAACGGAAGAATACGACCTGGGACCGGTCGAAGTCTGAGAGCATCAAGGAGTATGAATTTCCTGGGGATGCTTTGCCGAGGAAGGACACCCGTGTGCTTGAACAGGTCTTTGCGTGTGATTCGTGACGTTTGTAGCTCCGCCAATATGCGGTAGTGGCTGTAGGTAGAGCCCAAGGTAGGTTTGGCGGCTTTTGTTGGATCTGTGGCGCGTACTATGACCGTGCAAAAGCCTTTCAACGCATTCGTTCGAAACAAGGGAGACTAGGGCTCCGAAATCTGGTCAATTTCAAAGTGCGCGCGCACACACCATCCATTTTGGACGGCCCTAGGAGGTCCAACTGCGGGTCATTTCACTCAATACTTCATAGTCCGTGCTCCCTCTGGGCCCGTGCGCCCTGCTTTGTCATATTGTGCGGTGTATTCAGGGCCCGTGTGGAAAACGGTCTCCCTGCCCCCCAATGCCTTTGTCGTCACTGACGGCTTGCCATAGCGTGTGTTGGAACGACAGTTCGTCAGCTGATTGGCTTATGGGCCCTTAACAGTCACCCCTTTTCTGTTGGACCCGGTCATCGGTTCGAGTCCCGCGTCCAGGGGTCCCCCAACCTTCGGGGAAGGGAAGGCAGGGCATACACAAATGGCTGAAGCTCTCCCGCACTCTACCTCCACCTCCCCGCCGTGTTCTCCCCTGCGGGCCAGCCACACCCTCCCAGAGGTGGGCTACACCGGGGACAGTCCCGCAAATTTGACTGTGAATGTCAATGTAACCCCCCCCCCCCCCCCACCCCACCCCATGTAAGCAATTTATTTCTAAAACCCAAAGCAGTGCTACACCCGGAAGTACCAACAGGCATACTTACGCAGCTTTTGTCACCCCCCCCCCCCAACCCCACATGGACCCTTCCAGGGCTTTGAAAAAACAATCTTTTTTGGGATGCTCCAAGACCTTCGTGATTCTACTCCCAATTCTGGCTGTTTTTGCCTTGCCTCAACGTGGGGGAATGGCATTCTGGGCGGGTTGCTTGGCAGTGGTTGGCGGTTGGTGGTCCCTGGGGGCTGTCCTTATGGGCTGTCCTTAGCAAACAAAAATCTGGCTTTTTAAGGACAGCCCTGACGCACCTGAGACCCCCTTTGGCTCTTCAACACAACCTCCTCTACGTTTCACAGGCAAAGCCCTGCAGCACTTCCAAAACCACCTGTAACCGAAGCATCGAAGGGAAGAAATCAGGTTGAAGGGACGAAGCAGAAGAGGGTTCCTCCCCTCCCTCCGGACTGAGGGGCCATTCCACCCCGACCGGTTCCGTCCGTCCCCAACCGCTCACCAACCATTTAGTAACCCCCTGCCTTTGTCCCCAACCGCTTCACCGCTTTTGCCACCGCACCTGAGACCCCCTTTGGTCCCCCAGTTCTCCCCACCAACTGCCAACCACCAACCGCCAACTGCCAACGTTTGAATTTTTTTTTCGAGAAGGGCCCATGACCAGGAAGCAAAGAGCGTCCCTGTGAACGTTAATTTCTGCTGGCGTTACGAAAGTCCCCCCCCCCCCCCTAACGACAGCCCTGAGGTGCAGTAAAAAAATCGGTGAAGCGGTTGGGGCGGGACATGTGTGCAGGGGTACGAACTACCCGTGTACCGCACCATGTCTGTGCCGGGTACTTTGGCACTCCTGTGCCAAGGGTTGTGCCTTTTGTCGCTTGAGCACAGCTGTCTGGGCCTTGCCCCGATCCTGCCCCAATCTTGTTGCCACCCCAGCCGCAGGCCACATTGCACGGACATTTGCACCAGGAAGTGGAGGAGTTGAAGAAGATAGTGTATCAAACTCAACGCCAAGAACACCAACGGAAGTTGACCGCCACATCATCATCGGTGGACCCGAGCAAGTTCTCGGATTTGTCGGTGTGCCACCTTAATGCCGTGCGCGTGCCCGCCAAACACACCGATCTCTGCTGCACCTGCACATTGGCAGTGGCGCTACAGAGACGCCTCCGAGGTGGCCAGCTGATGGGCCCTGGAGTCTAGTTTGTGCAAGGAGACCAGGGGCGCCGAAATGAAACGATGTGGGGTTCAAAAAAGCCGAGTCTCCAAGAGCCCCTCTCCCACATTCCTTCCACGTCACAAAACAAGAGAGGGCCGCGGGTGGTGGTGGGTGGTGATCTCACCTCAGATTCTTGCATGTGTGATGCACTCTTACTGGAGTTTCGGGGGCGGGGGGGGGGGGCAACAGAACGACAGCACAAGTTGAGGGGGGTAGCAAATGAAAGAGGAGCTCATCTATGAGTTAAGATGGGTGGCTCTTAGGGTTCACTGCGCGCACGCGTAGCGCCGCAAACGTGGGGTGCGCAGGTGTGAAAAGTGCTGTAAACACCACAGAGATTTCCATTAAGTCCCCCCAGGGTCAGCTGGACCGCACACACACGATTGCAGCACACATGGGCCTGGGTGCACCCAAGGTCATGCTGGTCACATTTGTCATTGGTGCTGATGACAGTCAGTGCCACAAAAACCCCATTGCCACAATAATCGTTGGAAACAAGCAAAGGTGGTGCACTGCAGTGAGATTGCGGGGAATTTCTGGCTCTAACAGCCTGTTTCAAACCACCCCCGAGAAAACCACCCAACAGTTTCAACTGTTGGATCCCATTAGGCTGGTGTGGAAACCCTTTGAGATCACCCCCACATTTTCATGACCCCTGCATATGGCAGTTTGTACAGTTTGCAGTTTTAACATTTGTCACTGTGTTGTGTTTTGTTTTGATTGATGGCTGGTGCTGGTGAAGGGCAGTGCCACAAAAACACCATTGTCACGAGAATCATCGGAATTTACCCCGTCTCATTTTGCGGCGCCAGCACATCAAGCATTTATGGCGGTGGCACCATAAATGCGTACTCACTACAGAATGACCCCCCCACCTCTCATTGGGGCTCTTGGGCGTCCAGCTGCCATAGGTTATGACGGGGATCACACTAGCACACATGGGAAGCAACAATGGATTATGCAGATCCCCCCCCTTCCATCTCCCTTCCATCTCTGCCCTTCTCCTTCAGACAGAGAAAATATTTTTTGGTCATAGTATTGGTCTCCTGTCACCACGTAGACAGACACCTTTTGTTTGCGGTGCTGGCGCTGCAAACATTGTTGTACGGAGATGTGACACTGAGGGTTAATCTCTACACCAAACATTACAAAAAGTGGGAGCATTGACAGAGTGTTCGGGTCTTATTTGATCAATATTTCCCTCCTTGTAGTTGTCCAATTAGAGATATGTGTTTTAGGTTGTCTAGAAAATGCAACTTAAAGCGATCCGTTTTGTGGATGTGCTTTACACATTCCCCTAGGGTTGCCAATCCGAACAAAGTCCAGACAGATCCTGTGCTGCTAGTTTAAACCGTTGTTGGAACCGTGTTTTTTTAGATACAACTCGGTTTAGAAAAAATGCAAAATTTGACCGAGATTTGTCAATGTTTACGGTGTTGGCACCGTAACATTTTCATTGGTCATACATTTGCGATCCAGGGGGTTAGAGCCCTATCGTGCGTATGTCTTCAAAAAGAGTGCATTTTTTTCGGCGCCCTGGGTTTGGGGGTTGACCGCTGTATGTGTGCGTGTAGTGCACCCCAAGTGGATGTTTCCCCCCCCCCCCCCATCATTCATAGAGCAGACGAAGTGTTGTGTGCAATTATCTATGAACAATGTAGTGCATGGGTGACATCGTCTAGTACTGTGTCGTATTGCTGCGAATGCGAAGGCACTCCACCACTTCCATGATTCTCTGCCAAGCCTGGCAGCCAGTCCAAGGCAAGAGGTTAAGGGCTTGGTCACCTGCGAATAGGGAGCCGTTATGGAGGAGTACGGGCCAGGCAACTGCTGGAGGAGACTGGTGGAGACCCAGGGGAGGACTCTGCTACCGTTTTGATTGTCAAGATCCACAACCTCCCAGTTCCCAAAAGTTGTCCCACCAGTACTCCCACAAGTCCACACCCAAGTACCCTTGCACCAGTCAACATAGCATGGCTTAGTCAAATAACCCACACACTGAAGCTGATGTATAAGGGAGTGCATGGATTACGCATGCATTGTATGGTAATTGTACCAAAAAGTGCTAAAATTGACTAAAAATGAACCACTGTGGGTCCGGAGCAGATCTGAGGTGGGGTTTTCATGTGGCCTCACTCCAGCCCAAATCCTGCCCTATGTGTGCGCCTTAGGTGAAATTCAAACGATTTGGAGGGCCGCAGAAGTGAAAAATTCCCCAAAATGGCGGTGATAACTACCGCCAAGGTTCTCCAATGATGCCCATTGATGTACAAGGACGAGCGGCCCTATTTCAGACCGAGACCTGCACAAATCAGGGACCTTTTAGGCAAAATTCCTCTCAAGGATGGCCTTTTTTTCGCCATTTTTGCCCTATTTTGAGGACATGCTGGGGCATGGCGCCCCTGTCAAGCATTCATGTTCTCCTACAGTGGCGATTAGCTGCCCTACGGATGTAGGCATATACTTTTGTGAACATTTCAATTTTGTTTTGCTCATTCTGGGCGTCAAGGAGAGGCACGGATACAAAAGTGGCACAATGTAGGCTGTGCACACCAAATTCTGGGGTTGGGGCAAATTGTGAATATCAAAGGCATGGGCAATTTGCCACACCCTTGATGTGTCAACTGCAACTTGTGTTAATGCAAACACACAAGTAGACAAACGGGCACATGGAACACATTGAAGCGACACCCCACCTTTGGATTGTTGGAGCATGATAGAAAAATGCTCAGAATGAGTGAAAATCACATAAAATTCACGACAAGGTGTCAAATGTGACAACCAAGTGGCTATGGTTCTATGCATTACATGCCCATGCACATTCAGGAGAAAGCAACAAACTCAGCATGGTATCCTTAATGTAGAAGTTGTGCAGTTTGGCATTTTTGGCAAAAATTATCAGACTCGGCACAAAAGTGATACACAAGGACGAGGAAACAATGTGGCCCTGGATAAAAATGAATCCTTAGTAAAATGTATGTGACTTGGGCCGGCAATTTGACTTGCATTGGGGTCACGGGGGATTTTCACGCACAAGATGACTTTAATTCATTTTATTCACTCTGGGGTCAATTTAGGGGTATTGGTGAGGGCTAAAACCGAAATGGCTCACCATGCCCAAGAGATGCATGGCTAAGCCCCCAAGGTGGCGGCAAACACATCATTCAACATGTGCTTGTATTTGGACCCCAAGTGGCTCATGGAGCCAAATGGAGCCCATGTCAACAGAGGAGCAACATGAGCACGAGCCAAAACACTTAAAATTGGTGTGAACACCCAAACAATGACATCGATGACGCCTGAAGATTGCTTTTGCATTGGAAATCATATGAAACCTACAAAAACCACCGAATTTCTGGGTTCCGTGATGCTGGGTTAGCGTCACGGAACCCCGCACAAGATGTTTCTGGCGCCGAATACCGGTGGAGCATGCCAGGGGAAAAATGACAGAAATTGCTGGCGTGTTCCGAGCAAAGACATCAAAAATGAGGTTGGGGTTCAAAGCGGCTTCAATGGCAAGGAGGTGAAGGAAGTAGTACAGCCAGTAGGAGAGGAGGTAGAGGTCGGAGTTGGTGGTTTTAGCGATGCAGAAGACATGGAAAAGCGGGCTCTGCAGTATTTTGACTATTGAATCAGGCGGCCCAGTCCAGAGGGGGGGAGTCAGCAGAGTATGGACATTGTCATGTCGCTGACAGGTATCTCCAGGTGCGAGGAAACGGAAGGGGATGGGTCCATATGCACAGAACTAACCCTCCACCCTGTCGGCACACCGACTCCACCTTTGTGGTCAACCCCCCTCTCCCCCAAGTCTGGAGGCATGCCTCCACAAAAGCACAACCAAGTGCTTGACTGCAGAACAGAAAATTGACCGAGAAATGACGTCTTTGTGTTGTTTTGACAAGGGCGACGTTTGTCCCAAGTAGTGGTTGTACGCAGACCACCCGGTCTTGATCCAAAATACGGGGCACAACATGCTTCCACTACTGTCATGCCCAAATCCTTTTTAATTGCTCAATTGTGGCCCTGCATTCCAAGGTACTGCACAGCACATAAATAAAACTATCTTGTTGCTAAAACTAAATCCGCCGCCAAAAATCCGTGGTGCAGACATTGAGGACAACAATGTCCAATGTTGTTAAGACATAGGGGTTGTTTGGATTGGAAGGGGGTGACCATGAAAGTGGAGTTGCCAGTTGGTACTTCGCCCCTCTGCACCAGCAGGGTTTCTGGGCACCCAGCACCCTACCCCTGCGCAGCCTGGCAACACAATCAGTGTCTCCACGACTGTTTTTTCGACATAATTGGGCGTTCTGGGCAGCTTTCACCAAGAAGCCATGACAAACGGAGCCAAGAGGAGCAACATGACAGTGAATGAGCCAATCTGTGAGTCAGGGAGTGCTTGGAGTCCTTGGACACACACACACGCGCGCGCACGCGCAGACACACATGCACACGCACACACGCACACACACACACACACACAAACACAAACACAAACACACATAGAGGGGGAGGAGGAGCAGGAGGAGGAGGAGCAGGATATGGGGCCAGGATCCAAGCCACATGACCACCCCATGGTGCCCAGCGTGGCCACTTGACCACATGGCTGGGCTGCTGCAGATGTGACCTGTGCCATTAGCATCAAGGTGGTGCCTCTGTCTTCTCATTGTACCTCCTCAAACACGCATGCGCGTACACCCACCCACCCACCCACCCACACACGCACACACGCACACACACACACACACACACACACACACTCTCTCTCTCTCTCGATTCCCCTTTCCATACGAGTTTCCGTGTACCATTGTGTCTGCACGGGGCCTAAGGGGATGAAAAGGGCACTCAGTACCCGCCGGTGCAAAAACTGCCAGCGTTCAGGAGAAAATGAAACACTCCAATTGTTTGTGGACGGGCGTTCCCAAGCCATCCTCCTGTGCCCCAGGCTACCCCTGAAGGCTACGCCCTGAGAGGCACCTGAACTACGGGCGACTGAGGAGGATCACATTGTCAGGTGCTGGGTGCAAAGCTCTGCGATAGGGCCCTGACACGGCACTCATGGGGCTGTGTACTGACAGTGTCGGGCGTATGCATCCTTTCGCTACCCCACCCTTTTCCACGCTCTGATGCGTGTGGCAATGTTGGGGTGTGTGTTTTGGTGTTGGGCGCGTGGTAGCAAGGGGGTGCATTTACGAGGGCTAGTGATGACTAGCCCCAGCTGCAGGAGTGTTGTGGGGTGTGGGTGCAACCGGTTGGCAAATGGTGCTGTGGTGAAGGGAGCCCCCCTCCCTGAATTGGGGGCAACCCCCCCCTACTGACCACTGCGCACTGACTACCCCTGGGTCCCTCCATGAAGGGGATAGGGATGGCGGTCCCCTCCCAGCGCCACCCAGGATGGCCTGTGGAGGCAATCTCTGGGTCGGTGGGGGAGGATGGGCCTTCTGCTCAGAAGGACGTGACAGCCTCCCCCCACCCCCCCCCCCTTACCGGCCACCACGGCGAGCTGGGCTTGGCCGCGATGGGGCAGGACGGGCTCCATGGGTGGGGCTTTCCCTTTGGCTCGTTGCCGCCCAATGTGGGGAGGGGGCTGCCTCTGTCGACAACCACACCTTGCCCCTCACATGGCCACTGAGCACTGTGGGAAAGTTGCGCAGCTTGGGACCTGGTCGCATCTCCTCCTCCTCCTCCTGCTGCTTCGTTTGTGTTTGTGTTTGTGTTTGTGTTTGTGTTTGTGTTTGTGTTTGTGTTTATGTTTGTGTTTGTGTTTGTGTTTGGATGTGTGTGTGTGTGCGCGCGTATATGTGCTTGGGACACCACCTGTGATATCGCCCTGTTGTGTGCCTCGCCTGGTCTGCCATTTTCAGGTAATCTTTGAAGACCTCGGTGACAGCAGCTCCGAAGACGGCCGCCTCCCCAGCTCCCGGCGGAAGAACAAGTTCCTGAGAGACCAGAAGGCGAATGCGAAAGCGGGGGCGGAAGCGGAGGATGAGGATGAGGGTCGGAAGAAAGGCGGCGAACTTCAGACGGTCGATGACAACAGTGAGAAAGAGTGTGAGTGTGTGATATTATGAGGGAAGCAAAGTGTGGGTTCCTGCACTGGTACGACTTGGGCTCTTCGGCGAGGACTGCTCATCGCGATGGAGGACCTCACTACACCCTTTCATTCCAATATCACCCCTTCTTTGGATGATGATGCATCTGCAACGTGCAGAAACTCAGGAGATGGGGGCCAGGGCAGTTTTCAGCCGTACATGACAAAGTCTTGCGTCCGTAATACCCCCCCCCCCCCCTTTCTCCTCTTGCACAGTGCCCCCCGGGCATAGCGTCAGGCACTGTGCATACCGCTGCTGAACTTTGCTTACTGTTCGTTGCATGCACTACACTCCTCAACCCGCCCGTGCCGGATGGCCTTTGGGGGTGGATAAGACTGTGTAGGGACATTCCATGTGTCCTGTGACTATGGCACATGGCACACATGATCAAGGGAGGAAGAGAAGAGAAGCGAATGCACAAGACAGTGGTGGAACCATCCAAGTCCATACTGTTGTGGAGTTGCCACAATTGCTTCGCAGGGTATCCCTGAAGCCGTTGTTATGCAGAGCACATGGACGAGAGCGAACCTTGGCACAGAGGCACAGGGTACAGATTGAAAAGTCGAAGGGGAAAGTTTTGTGTGCCGGTCGTGGGCCAGGGTTCGTTCTCGGGCCATGGCAGGGGAATGCTGAAGGCCAGGAGATGGAGTTGGGACCAGCACTTGAGGAGTCAAGGGGCAGGGATGAGGCTCTGGACGTTCGTGAGGACGCTTGATGGTGCCTTGTAGTTCACATGGGCCCCTTGTGCGCCTTTTTACTACACTGCCATTTGGGGGCAGTCCAAGGGGTTTGGAGGCGAGGCAGCCACACCAAGCCGCCGTCCGTCAATCCGGTCGGCGTTAGTCGTCAACTCAGCATGTTTTTTCGGATTACCTCATGTGTCATATGCGACATCTGCACAATTATTGCCGGCTGCTTTGTTGTATTGTGTGTCTTTTGGGGATCGCAATCCCGGGATCCCCTTCCTTTCAAGGCCCTGAAGATTGAGGAGGCGTGGAATTTCCCCCTTGAATTTTTGGGATAGGTGCGGAATATTCCCTGTGCAGAATTTTCCTCTGAGGAAAAATCTCCGTGCGGAAAAATCCGGCCCCCCCCGGGTATGATGTGTCAAGGTCCAGCAGGAATGACAAGTTTAGGGGGAGCGTTAGCGCGCTGGGCATCTTTTTTGACCCGTGCCCCACCGGTGACCTTTTAGGGGTGCACTAAGGGGGCGCACTTAGCGTAGTGCAACTATTTGGGCGCCTGGCCGTACTAGAGACCCATACTTTGAGAAATTAGGGGCATAATTGTTACCCCTGGCGTAGGTTTTAACTTCTGATTTCGTCCCCTTTGTTGGGGACCCCCGAGAATGCAGGGGTTAAGTAGCACTTCCGCCCTCTTTTGGGCCCCCGAGAAGGCAGGGGTGAGGCAGCCTTTTCTGATTTTGTCCCCCTTTGTTTGGGGACCCCCGAGAATGCAGGGGTTACGCAGCACTTCCGCCCTCTTGTGGGCCCCCGAGAAGGCAGGGGTGAGGCAGCCACTTCTGATTTTGTCCCTCGCCAACAATCTTACAATGACGTGCACGGGTGGTACAGGGCACGCATTGAGCAGCGGTTTGCTCAATTGTGGCATTGGGGTTTGGTTAGGAACATCTGGCGTGGCGGCCCCAATAAGTTCACCAGTCAGTCCGTATTTTGTTGCATTTTACGCAATTTTGCATTCGCAGGCAAGTCTGTCACCCCCCCCCCCCCCCCTATGGACCATGGGAGCATGTCCCGCCTCATGTTTGGACTGACCAAAGCAACTCGGCCGCCACGCAAGATGAGGCAGAGGATGAGGCAGAAGTGTGTGTGTGTTGTGTTGTCAGAAGCGCTCCACCGTCACAGTTTGTGATGAGTGTAAGGAGCATTATTGTACTGAATGTATTGGCACCCACACTTGTGGGACCAATGTTGTTAAGTACAATACAAATGACAGTTGGAGTTGTTGAATTCACAGCTTTTGCTTTATTCTGCAACGTGCTTTGTAGGAAGGTGTGCAGTGCAACGTGGTCTACTCGGGGGGCTTCTCCATGAGAGGGTAAATCTGGGGCTGCAGTCGGGATAGTTAATAGAAAAGTAGCGCGCTGGGCGCGCGTCGGGCAAACATTCCCCCTTGGTGATAGCTCTGCGACTCAGCTCTGATGTCTCAGTGGCAAGCGTATGGAAAGCTCCGGAAGCTGCAGAAGGCGCTGGGACATGGGGTTTGGCCTTTCTGTAGCTTAGGCATGGGGCTGGGGTGGGGTACATCAAAAGCCACGCCGCAAAACGGTAACTACAGGGGGCATCTGACCACACACAAAGGACTCGACTGGCTCGGAGAGGGGCAACCTTGTTTGCACCCGTCCGCTGCTATCTTCTTAGTAGAAATTTACCAATGGTTTTTTGCTGACCACCGCGGAGCATGTATTTTATGTGCCGCTAGCGTGTGACCTCGCACTGCCACTAAACAGCCTTCCACTTGGGGATTTCAGCGCCGTGGGCATTTTCTCCACAGCTGGAGCGTCCTTTCGGCTGACCCCTGATACTCCCTTTGCATTGAGGCCTTTGTTACCTTACCTCCAGAAACACACCCACAACCCTTCTCCGCCCCTCTGGAGGTCCATGGTGCCCAAGATGATGTGACCCATGATCTGTGGACGATGCCACAACAGCAGGCACCATTCCTTCGAATGCCCCGACCGTGTGGACACTGATAAGGATGCAGCCATGCATCCCAAGGCAGTGCCATGGGGCGACTGCCGGGCCTGCAGGGAACACCATTGGTCCTACGAGTGCCAGGAGCAGTTCGTGCGCAGATACCGTGGTGTCTGTATCACCTTCGCCTTCCCCTGCCCACCGGATGCGCGTGTGCCACTCGTACAAAAAGGTAGTGGGCAGTTGTACGACACCTGCAGCTCCCACTGATCTGTAGTGCCTTCGATGTCGAGTGTTCAGGGGGTGGGGTTACGGCGGTTTTTTGCCCCCTGCGCTCAAGCAACATCAAGTCTAAGCTACACAGGTGTAGGGGCCGTAGCTTGAACAATGGGGTGGGGAATATTTTTTGGGAGCTCCTCGGGCGTGTGCAGTGCGCATGGTGCTGGTGGGCCTATGCGTATGCCTATGCCCATGGCTATGCCTGACGGCTGGGTGGCTTGAGGATCAGCAAGACGAGACAATCCCTGCCCCAATGACAGCAAGTGCCCCTGCATACTTGGAACACACAGCGAGGCAGCCGCTGCACGGCACACATACAATGTGCTATGTGAGGGGACCAACAATAAACGCTACCGGCGCGATGCTGCGGAATCTGAAGTCGTGAAACCAGTCGAAATTGTGAAGTTGTGACACCCAAGTAGGCATAGGCATAGGCATATGCATGGGCCCAGACATAGGCATAAGCATGGGCAGAGGTATATGCTTAGAGAGGGCGGCACACACACAGCGCATGGTGCGCCCCCTACACATAGGCATAGGCATAGGCATAGGCATAGGCATACAATCATCTCCAACGCTCGGAGACCATTCTTGTGGTTGTCAATATCCAGGGTCCACAGGACTGGTGCTGAATACCGGTCTAGTGACTTGGTATCCCATAACTCAGGCACATGGTTCATGGCTACATGGTTCATGCCTTCAAGCCTCATGGTACATGGCTTCGATGCGCATGGTGCTGATGTGCCGGAGCTTTGTTGCGACATATTCCTTCATACGCATTCCACTCATACTGCCCCTTGGTGTGCCCGTCACAACACCCGATTTCCAGCCCTAACCTTTGTGACGTTTGTTATAATTGGCATCACTGCCCCTATGCCGAAGTGGTCGCTCTCCATGACCAAAATGTTACCCCATCCCCCCGCCCCCTCGCGAGAGCAACGCCCTTGTGAGAGGTGTTGTTTCCGAAACTTTTTGAAACATGTCCTACTTTGCCCTTTTTGAGCACCTCCCCTTGTCAGAGCAACAAAGTTTGGGACTGTAGTGTCGCCCGCGCAAGGGGGGGGGGGAAGGGGGGGGGCTTCATCCATCGTTCATTTGCTTGAAGCAATGTCGGAAAGCGCTGCCACTCGCCAGTCGACGACCGCACGGGCACTCTGCTTCTTGATACTCTCGGGTGGCTGGTGTCAAGGGGCGTTGTGGTAGAGTGACACGCGAGTTGGGGCTCGTTCTGGGTGGGGCTTGCATGAGGCTTGCATGAGCCTGTAGCCCAACAACAGCAAAAAAGTGCGTGACACCAAAACCACGAAGGATATTGGCGTGAACGATGTGACCAAGGAAATCATGGGGTTTGCGGGGAATTTGCAAGTCTTGTAGACACCCAAGCCTCGCCAAAGACTCTAAAGCCCCACCCCAATCACCCAAGCCTCACTCAGATGGCGGCTGCGCCCCATCTGGGGCAGGAGTGTCCTGAAAGTAGGCTACTGTCCACTATCTGTGCGTCTCCCGGAGTTTGGCTCTGCATCATGCCGCCTCTTGCGTGGCAAAAAGTGCGGAATTGCCTTGTCGCCCCCTCGCGGAACGCTTTACAGTTACAAGGCCAGTTTCGAATTTCGTGCCAAAAGTGTCGGAAAGTTCTCATTTTGGAGTGTGGAAGAGGGGTTGGACTCAGTCTCATCATCGTCATCATGGTCGTCATCGTCATCGTCATTGTCGTCGTCGTCATCATGATTATCATCACGATCATCATCGTCATCATCATCATCGGTTGCCGTGTTTTGACAGAGCCGTGCTAGCACAAGAAGGGGTGGGCTTTGGAGGGAGGGGTTTTGCCATATAAAGGCCGAGTAAGTAGTAGTACAGCAGGGAGGGGGATGGGCGTGGGGTAGACCTTCCTCTGCCAATGGGCTGAATCTGTGCGGTGCGACCTGCTCAATGAAAGGGAACCATTTTGAAGAATTGTGAGTGCTCCACTGACCTGGGGGCGGGGTTGGACTGAGGACCTCTTCCGTAAAATGTTTTGCTTGTGAGTGGTGCAATGGTGCAATGCCCCACAGGTTTCCTGTACGTGTGGTTGCTCGGTCTGAGTCTGGACACTGGACAGGATCCTGATGAAGAAGAGGATATGACCCGGATCCTAATCCTGCTTGTTCTTCTGACCGCAGTCTTTCTGGTCAAGGACATAAGGTCTCATGTATCCCAGGTTGTGGTAGGAAACTATGGCTGGGTGTTGCCTGTGGCCAACGGCTGTGGCCCCTTGTCATGGTATTCTTCAGAAGACAGAGCCTTTTCGATCCCAGAAATGATCCAAACACCGATCACTGCCCTGTACATACACTGAGCCATGCCTTTGTTGTATCTTTTTGTAGATAGTAGAAATGTGCTTGAGACTGCAAAGTCATTCCTAAGCCCCCCCCCCCTCTTGCATAGTGCCTAATGCGGACATTGCAACCTGACCATTGATGCCCCTTGCATAGTAAAAGGGTGGGGGCGAGGGAGCCGTCACTTTCTGTTTTGTAAATTTACTCAGAAGGTCGGATACTGAGCTTCTCCTTTACGTTTGCTAGCTGGGCAAGGTGGTATTATTGGTGCACTGCTGTGTACTTCAGATTTCTTGCATCCAAGGCACTCCACCGTACCCTGTATCTTGCTGAACACTTCAGTGTTTCCCAATTTCAGCCATGGATGTTGATCATATTGATACGTACCCAGCTGGTGTTGTTGTCAATTTCCAACCTTCTTGGGGCAGTGTTGTGCCTGCCAAGATTGTGCTTGCCAAAGGGGCTGGAGCCCACTATCAAGCCCCCTGCCAAGCCTGATGCCAAAGCTGCCTCATGCCAAACCCTCAACCAAGAATGCAGCCAAACCTGCTGCCCAGGTGGCAGCCAAGTCTGCAGCTGGAGAGCCCATACCTGTGGCCTCTGTTGAGCATGTGCAGCTCTTCAGAATCAAATACTCCCACAAAAAAATTGGCACACAGAGCCTGTTTGTGAGCAGAGCTGAACATGCATCCGAACAGGCAGTTCCTGGCTCATGCTGTGGTTCATATGCCCTTGTGTCTGCATGACTTGTTTCGTGTCGCGCCTCCTTTGCATAGTAATGGGGGGGGGCGGGGGGGTGAGGGAACCATCACTTCGGGTATGTTCCCTTGGGGGAGCGAGGATACCGTTGCGCGTAGGCGATTACTGTGCAAGGGGGGGGGGGGCATTTGTTTTGATATGGTCTTCACCCTTGTTTCTTGGCCCAGCATCTCACACATCCGGTTCGCCGTTGGTGAGCGTGTGCCTGCTCCATTTATGCATGTGTCCTCACAATGTGCGACTAAGAACATTTTTACAACCGTTTCCTGCCATCATGATGGTCTTACGCTGCTTGTCATGAGCCGAAAGGGAAAGGCAACCTCGCAAATGCGTCTTGCACAAGCAGAACTACTCCACTTGCTTCTTTCTGACATGCGCCAGAGAGATGACCCCCAGAGGTTCATGCTGGAGTGTCGATTTCCACATGAAGATCAGAGTTGGTTGGCCTTTGAGATGTCTGGCCTCCCTGTACCACGTGGCCCTTGACAGGGCAGTCCTTTTTCTTCATGACAGCCCTTGAGTAGGTCCCTGCCCTGCGATTGCAGGCCAAGGTTCAGTGCTCGCTATCAAACCAGTTAAGTGGGTTGCCGGCCCAGTTTTCATGGGCACTTGCTTTTTCAGGAAGAGCAATCCTGCCCTTGCAATAGTTACTTTTCAATTGCCATACTCAAATGCCAGTTTTTCTGCACCATCACGTCAGTATGTTTTTTCAAAAATATGTTGTATTGGTAGCATTGCGAGTCCATGACCGACCGCCCTGCAGGCGGTTAACCGCCTTCCTCCCCACACATGCATTGGGAGAACCACAATCGCCACTAGATAGAGCGCTGGATGATGCTTTGCATGCAGCCATCATTTTAGCGTGTTTTCCGGATGGAATGCAGTTGTCAGCATTGCCTGACGAAGCTTATCCCCCCCGCCCCCTCGAAATCTGCCCCCCCCCCCCCCCTGCAATCTCCGCCACTTCACTGTTTTGCTAGGCAATATCTTTTGCGGTGGTTTGTGTTCCCCATCTGTCACACACACGTTCTTGCATCGCTTTCCCATTACTCTGAATCAGTCACCTGTGTGCATTCTGTGATATTCTCTGTCGAGAGGCGGTGTACAGGGTGTCATGTCCCTTTATCAGACCCAAGATGCTTTCTCCGGGTGACCGTGTATGGTACCACTCACGCACACTTGGTGCACATGTGTTGGCCAGTGTTGTGGGGCCTTCACCAAATGGGCTGCAGTTCTGCCACATTTGGTACATACGCCCTGGTGGGGTCACTCAAGTGGATCATGAGAGTTCTGTGTGTGTGCTATTCTCGTACCCAGAAATTATTTGCTGTTCGTTTGGACCCCCAATAACCTCCATGCCACATGAATCACGTTGGCAGAGCATCAATGCAAAAGTCGCTTCACTTGTGTTCTGTTTGCTTGCATCAGCGTAGGGTACCACAGTCTGCCTTGAAATACCCTTGCAATTCCCCCCTCCCCTCTGCCACACCGGCCAAATCGTGGATAAAGCAGGTGCGTGGACAAAAGTAAGCGGCAAAGGTGCATTGGATCAGCCGCACCCCCCTCAAACAATAGCACTGTAAAACTTGGATCCGGTGGTTCTGGGGTCAAGTAAGGTGGTGGGGCATGGGGGTGCCACCATCACGAGTCATGCGGCCAACTACACGGTGGATTTGTGCACATGCACTTGGCTTTTCGTTCAACCTGGTCCGATATCTGGACCGAGTGGGATCGGTAGTGGAATGAATGGGCGGAACCAGCACAACGGTGGCCGCAAACGGCATCCACGAAAAGTGGCTGTGCGCCTTGTTCCTCATCCCATACTCATGGACGCCTTCCCACAATGGAATGCCAAAGAGTCTCCACAACAGTCGTCCTCTTTCACTTGCATGTTGTACAAAGTGTCCAAAGACTAAGGCAGAGATAGGCATAACAAACACCGGAGCAACCACCATCACGGCAGCCGCCCTGCACATACACGAGGGCAGACACCTCTGAACCGTTGGCATGGGCAGCAAACTGAGCTACCAAGACAAGGTGGGCTTGGTGCACCGTGTAGCCCACCAAGCCCACGCGCGCGCCGGGCATCTTTTTTGACCCGTGCCCCGCCGGTGACTTTTTAGGGGCTGCACTAAGCACAACTATTTGGACGTCTAGCCGTCCTAGAACCCCATACTTTGTGATACTATGGGCATTATTGTTGTTTGACAACGGGTATTTTGATGCTTCTTTCACATTTGGGATATGGTATATTTGTATTCTCACCCAGCCTTACCGATTTTCTTCCATTTTTTGCTTGTTTCCACCACATCCACTCCTTACTACCCCCCACCCCCCCCCCCAACGGGGAACGACAAGGGGTGGGGAACGACCGTCACTTGGTCAACCCAAAATTTTTCGTTGCGGCTCATTGTGTTGTTGTGTGGGTTGCTGTGTTGTGGGGCACTACCACTTGCATCCCTTGCACTCATGGCAGGACATTTTGCTCACTTTCGGTGAAATGGAACTTGACAACACAACCATGTTTCCCCCTGGGACAAGTGTGATGTTCATGCGCTCCACGGGGGAACCTCCGTACATTGGCAGCCCTTTGAACGCATCCTATGCTGAGTGCTTTCGTTTTATGCTGCAAGTTCTGTGCCTGCAAATATGCGTGTACGGTTGGGGTGTGGTCCCCTAGGGGGGGGCTGGGGGACCGTCACTTGGTGACCATCCCCCAGGGGGTGGTGGGGGACCGTCTTCCCTGGGGTGGGGAACGACACGGGGGGGGGGGGCAGGGTAGGTTGATTTCTCCCCACCATGGGGACCCCAAGAAAGCAGGGGTAATGTAGCCATATTGATTTCTCCCCACCATGGGGACCCCGAGAAGGCAGGGGTGATGCAGCGAATATTGAGTTTGCGCTTCGTTCTTATGACGCGAGGCAGAAACGCCGTCCAAACCGCTTGCGGCTTGGGGACTCATTACCACAGCGAAATCTATGGGAAAGGTAAAGGCAAACCGTTTGTTAAGTACAATACAAATGACATTTGGAGTTGTTCAATTCACAGCTATTGTCTAATTTTGCAACGTGCTTTGTAGGGAAGGTGTGCAGTGCAACGTGGTCTATTTGGGGGGCCTTCTCCATCAAAGGGTAAATCTCGGGCTGAAGTCGGGATAGTTAATAGAAAGGTAGCGCGCCGGGCAAACATTCCCCCAAGGTGACGTGCTGCAGGGTAGCAACGCGCCGAGACTTCCGCCAGCTGGTTGGCGGCTGGAGGTCAGTTGGAGAGCCCCTCAATCACGGAGGACCTTGCGTGTGGCGCCCTACAATGAGCACCACGACTCAAGTGCCATTGTAGGTGGAAGGGGGGCTGGGACTGCTGGCCATGGGGCGGGGGAGGGGCAGGAGAAAAGTCTTCCGCGGGAGGCAAAACTTAACCGATTGGGGGGGGGGATTGTTATGGTTGAAGAAAAATTCTTCGGGAAAATTGGAAACGGCTTTAGGTGGGGGGAGGAGTCACAATGTAAAACGGTGTGTGGACTATTTGCTTGTACGTGGCCCTATTGTGGTTGGCACCCTTGTCCTGCTACTGTTCGGGCAGGGTGTTGCACTATGGGTGACCGGCAACCCACCCCCAAGTGGCACTGGGAGTTCGTGCGGCATCTCCAGGCAGGCCTGTTCCTCATGGTCGCCTGGTTTGAAGGGGTGTGTGTTAGGTCTAAATGGACTAAAAGTGTTTGTGAGCGACAAATCATCCCCTTCTTGTGGGTCCCTTTTTGGGGTGGTCACACATGCCTGATTCTATGATAGAGATTCATTTGTTGGTGGTTATTCTGATAAACTCGCCGATTCCGGGTTTTGGGTGAAATTGGTGCTTGCTTGGGCACCATGAAAAAGGTCAACACAACATCTTGCGCATTTTACCGTGTTTTGGGAATAATGAGACGAAGTCAGTCTACATTCTAGTGTGTCTATCCGTTTTTATGATGATCTTATGATGGCCTCTGCATTTTCGGCAGCCGTTGTGGCCGAAGCCCCCTTCCGGTTGCCCCCTACAATGTTGATGCACGGTGGCAAGACTGGAATATGGCTATCAAGAAGTGGTTTGTTCACGGGGATCATCATGGTCAGCAGGGGGTTGTCCCCTTTGGGCCCGGCCGAGGGCAAATACTCGGGGACTACCATTCCATATTGCAGACAACCTTGGTGCTGCTCCCGTTGTAGTGCATGCCGAAGGCCTTGTTGTCACGATCCATCGTAATGGGATGAACCTTCCCACAAGGACTACCAACGACTTGATTTGCAAGCTGCCGGGTGGGTGGTGGTTGGGGGGGGGGGGTCTAATGGCATGCCTTGCCAAGCTCAAGCCCGACTTGCAACCACCCACAACAGACGAGTGGTTGGATGCCTAGTTGGAAATGGGACCATGTGATCTCAACAAGGGTCAAAATTGCCCTGGTGTGCCAAGGCAAGCAAACACGTTGCCCCAGCTGAGGAGGATGTAACCCATCATGCATGGTAGGTGCGAACAATCCCCGTGGGAGTTCCCCGATTCTCGGGGGTTTCTAGCTCCAAGGCCTACGGCGAGGCCCGTAGCAACATGATCATGGACGCCTACGGTCTGCGCCTCCACTACTTGGAGGTGAGATTCGGGCAAATGGGCTGGCAAGTCTAAGGGTTAGATGGACACTGTCATGCACCTCACTCCCATTGAGCCACACTGCCGGATTGCACCAGCAGTGCTGAGCGCCCGCCTCAATGAGGCCAACGACACCAAGTGGGTGGCCCAGCGAGAGGACCTTGGTTGCCTCTAGTAGCAATGCACGACCGACAAGACTCTTGCGGTCACAGTTGCATGGCTGCCCCGATGAGCCCCTCACATGGCTGTCCCCCTTGGACAGTCAGTGTCAAGCATGTAAAGGGTGTGCATCTATGGCACCTCTTGATTGACAAATTGCACTTCGAGCCCATTATCACCGTTTTGAGTGAAGGACGTGCGGTTCGCCTGAGGCGCCACGTGTGGCACAGATTCAGTGACGCTAAGTAGCGGTGAGCATCGTGGGGAGTCCATTCATAATGAGAGAGTGTTTGCTGGCTTTGGACATTAGCCTATTTGTCTTTTACTTCTCTTACTAGGCGCACTTTTAGACTGCCCTAGTGCCTGTGCATCTGGGCTGGATAGCACTCCCGAGTAGAGTGGTGACAGGGGCAGTGAAGGTGCCACGGGCTGAAGTACCGGCGACCTGCAGTGGCCTTCAGATGCATCATCCATTCAAGCCGATGACGATGTCAATTGCATGATGTGTGGAAGGGCCGAAGTCGGGATGTGTTGGTATATATTGGGTGACATACCATGCTTCGGAATGCGCGATGGGTTTGAGATGCTTGGGGTACACCGCAGTGGCTAACCAGCGGTGGGTAGGGGGACCGTGGTTGCAAAAGCGTGTGGTACTTTGAGGTACCTCTGGGTGGTATTTGCCAACCTACCGTGGCGTAGGGTGGGACGGACTATGTTTTGGTGCCTTGGTTGCGGTGCCATTGGGAAGCTTGGGATGAGGTTGAGTAGAGTTGCACAGGGGTTGCAACAACTTGTGGTGAGGTACGGTGGCTTGAAAATGATACATGGTTCCATCCCCAATTGCAACCACGGCGTTGCATGTGAAGCATGCGGCGCTTCACATCCCCGACCTTTTGACCTACTTTTGCCTTGTCCTACATCATGGAAGCAACCCTGGCTGTCTCACTGTCTTCAAATGGGGGGGGCGACATGAATGCAACACCAATGCCACATAGAGCTACGCCCAAAGTGCACGTGGATAACGTGTATTTGTAATTGGACAGAACCCTCCTTGCCATGATGGAGGCCCGCAGAATGGAAAACATGGAGATCCGTTGAAGAAGAGTACATGAAGCGCCGAAAATTGCCATGTAATAAAACTTCTTCCCATCATACACTCTGTGCTGAAACACTTTCCTCTCTTCATGATGGTCCTGACAGCGCAGCCCTTGCTGTACAATTTCTGTATGGGACCTCTGAAATACATGGCATGTTGCAGTACTGGAGAAACCATTCTCGATTATCCAACTTAAGAGCCAGTGTCACATGTGGGGTGTATTTGTGCCTATGTTTAAAGCGAAAACACCCAAAACATCGTGATGCTTACCCCCTCCCAACATGGCTCATTAGAAGAGCAAACATTTTGGTCTCAAAAATTGTATACACAGTCCTCCTTCCCACAAGCATAGCACAATCAAGAGCACAATTGCCATCCATCTCATAATCTTTGAAATGGCATTCAGCCCATTGTGGCCCTTTGTGGTCCCAAATAAAAACATCTGCTGAGGTGCCCAGAGCATGGCCTTGAGTTCATGTCCGTTGTGTGGTTGCTTTTGGCCGTTGGTTTGTGCATAACACAACCAGGCATCAATTTGCGGCCACATTACTGTGCCTTGTGCGCTGGAGCTTCTAATCCAGGACTCTAGTTCGAGTTTGCAACATCTAGATACCCACCGATCTGGCATGCCCCATCATGTCGACTCGCCCAGTTGTCTTTTCACTTGTGTTCATGTGCCATCTACTGAACGCCCCTACCGTTGTGGGCTGCAATGTTCTGAAAACCAATCGCCCCGTGACCCTGACTTACTTGCGAAAATGCAGCACATAACGACTAGCAGATGCCAGCTCTGCGCTACAGACAAAATACAACGTTTCGAGTCTGCGAACTGGCCGACCACGGCGGCACTCTGTCCTTAAAGGTGCATCTCGCAATGGAATGCTGGAGCACTAGAAGGAACAATTTCCATCAAGGCGTTGACATGAGGTGCTCTCTTGACAATGACCCTGACTTGGTATTCCTAGGGTTGTATTTTCCAAAACCATTCCACGAAGTCAGCGCCGCAGGAGGCTGCCTCGAGGGAGTCTATAGAAATTTGGAGGCGTACTTGCACCCAACTACCATTGTGCCCAGTACACTCAAATCGTCGTGAAGATAAGGGCAGAGGGGGCAAGGGAAAAGGACGGCCGCCAACGGTATAGAGCAGAGACAAGGAAGGAGAAACACTGTTGCATGAGAAGCGGTAAGAGTCAGGAGGGAAAAAAGGACAAAATATCCCATAACACAACACGTAAAAACTACAAAAGCAAAGTGAACCGGAGGCAAACAAACTGAATGCGAAGGACACAAACAAGAACGCAAAGGCACTGACAAAGGGGCAAAGGGAGAAAAAAAAGAGGAGTCGTCCGAGGATGAAGAAAGAGAAGGTGGAAAAGGAAGCACAAGAGTTCTTCGACACAGTGAGGAACAGGCTCACAGCCTAGTACCATTTCCTTGAGCTACCAACACACATCAATGACGGGGAACGAGGGGGAAGAGACGGTCAAGGGCGATGATGGATCGCAATATGTACCTGCCAAGGCAAGAGCTATCCTCGGATGATTCACAGATTTTAAGATGGCTCGGGTTAGCTGCTATGGTCGCAACAAACGTCGAGGGTATACACACGAAGTACCAAAGCCAACACAACCAAAATAGGGTCGCTGCCAAACCCACTAGTGGATAACACATTGTCTCCTATCTCAACTTTGCTGCTTTGGCACGATGCACTCAAGATTGTCATCATTTGCTGCCCATCTGAACGATGTTCTTCATAGGTGCTGAACAATTGGCCGTACGTTTGATTCTTGTTGGCGCTTGAGCTTGTTCAGCT
Source organism: Eutreptiella sp. 'Long Island Sound 2002' (assembly GCA_964036045.1). Lineage (NCBI taxonomy): Eukaryota > Euglenozoa > Euglenophyceae > Eutreptiales > Eutreptiaceae > Eutreptiella > Eutreptiella sp. 'Long Island Sound 2002'. Next base: position 24,197,361 of record OZ038380.1, on the reverse strand, counting down.
TTGAGTCGGGATGTGTGCCTCTTGGCTAGGGTGGTGTCGTAGTACCGCTTTAGCTACTGCAACAAGGGACAAGCCTAGGCTAATACTTTGCAGGGAACGGTAATGAATGGAAGTATGATTGTATATTTCCTTTTAGCTCAAGCTATGACTGTCTTGTTGTGACCATTTGCCCTTTCTCCCCCCCCCCCCCCCCCAACGTACGTCCTCCACACCAAGCCCTACTTTGCAACTCCTCCTCGGTGACACGGGGCCACATACATTTCGGCTAATTGGAGCTAACCATTGGCACCCAACAAGATGAAACCAGCCCCACAGAAGAAGTGCGTGTCATTGTATTGTAACATGAACACTGCTTGGTCGACAAAAAAAGGCCAAAAACCGACTAAGATGCACCAACCTACACTCCAGCGGACATTTTGGGACAGAAGCAGTAAAGGTAAGACTTGTTGATAGTTTGGTGGCTCTATTGATGGCTGTGTGTCCATATCAAGATGTGCATCTATAGAGCGCTTTGTGACCTGCTTGGGGCCTTGTGAGAACAATAGCAGTGGTTGGTTCTGTAAAATTTGGAACCATGACCTGGTTTGCCCTTTATAACCGCCCCCTTTGTCATAACAACATTAGGCATTGCTTCCGTCCAAACTTGGGACTGTAATGTTGTTCTTGCAAGAGGGGGGCAAGTACAGCAATGTCAAGCAAATATGGCTTGTAACCCCCCCCCCCGTTCCGAAATATCCCCCCATAGTGCGCTCCCCCCGATATGTCAATGCAGAACAATGTCGTTTGGTTTTGGTGGGGGTGAGTCAGTGGGCAAATGTCGCCCATGTTAAACCTGTTGGGGGGGGGGTGACTCCGCGGGTCCTAGGACGCCAACCCCCCCCCCCCCCTTCCCTAGTGGCCTCCGGCCAACTGTCAGTTGCCAAAGGTGCCGCCCTTAGGAGTCCATGGGCGCCGAAGTTTGGGGGATCTTGTTCCGCCTAATCAACATGGCTGGCATGGCTGGACCAAGTGCCTGCAAAGGTTGGGGTTGGGTTTAGGTGTCATGGTGTCATGGTGTCACCGCCAAGTCCCACCTCCCGCAGGAGGCAATTGCCTGCGGTCCCGGTCGGGCCAGACTGGCATAATACCGCAGCAAGTGCAACACCCTCTGTGACGCTCCGCAACCCCCCCCCCCCCTCCCCCGCACTGTCTTTGCGCCCCAAGAGTTCAAACATGACATGTCTTTACGTGCCAGAGAGCAAGAGGTCGCGGCAGACCCGCAGAGCAAGGGTTAGAGACTAACCGGCACCGTGGGAGGGTGGTGGGTGCGAGCTGACCCCAATGTACAGATGGCCAAGGCCAAAGCACAATCGGCAGCCACCTGGAGTGGTACAAAAATGGTCTGCGCTGCAGTGCAGCAAGGAAAAACACTGAACTATGTGGTGATTACCATGCGCTTGTGACACGGGGGCGTATGCGAGCCCAGTATCCGTTGCCTCATGGCCCCCGCGCTGTCGCTGTCCACACCACACGGGACGGGCAGCCACATGGCCGACCACACAACCCGGTCCCCAGGCAGGTCCTTGTGCACATAGGGCCCCCAATGCATTCAGTTGTGTCAAAAGTAATAAATGTTGCATGGGCACAAACCCAATGCCTTCGGTTCTGCCAAAAGCAATAAATTCTGCATGGGCACATACCCAATGCCTCCGGTTTAGCCGAAAGAAATAAATTTTGCATGGGCACACACCCAACGCCTTCCGGCCTGCCAAAAGTAATAAATTTTGCATGGGCACACAACCAATGCCTCCGGTTCTACCAAAGCAGTACATTTTGCATGGCCACACACCGGATGCCTTTGGTTCTACCAAAAGCAATAAAGTTTGCATGGGCACACACCCAAAGCCTTCCGGCCTACCAAGAGTAATAAATTCTGCATGGGTACACACCCAATGCCTTCTGTTATGGCAAAAGCAATAACTTTTGCATGGGCATAGACCCAATGCCTTCCGGCCCGCCAAAAGTGTAAATTGTGCGGGGGCATACACCCACAGCCTTCCGGCGTGCCAAAAGTAATAAATTTTGCATGGGCACACACCCAATGCCTCCGGTTCAACCAAAACTAATAAATTCTGCATGGGCACACACCCGATGCCTTCCGGCCTACCAAAAGTAATAATTTCTACATGGACACACACCTAATGCCTTCCGGCCTGCCAAAAATAATCAATTCTGCATGGGCACACACCCAATGCCTTCCGGCCTTCCAAAAGTAATAAATCTTGCATGCGCACACACCCAATGCCTTCGGTTCTCTTAAAAGTAATATATTCTGCATGGGCACACACCCAAGGCCTTCGGTTCTACCAAAGGCGGCGCGGAGGGTGGATGCACATCAACCCCCACCTTAGCTGCCACACGGCAGGCCGCGCGGCTGCGTTCTCGAAGCCGCAGCCGTTACACCGCAGCTCAACGCAGCCAGCCCCCGTCCCGTTACCAATCCAGGGACTATGGGGAGGAGCCACAACCCGCAGCTCACCTGCCACATGCTAGGAGCCCAGGCCGCAGTGGTGGCGCCCTTGCTTGGCACAGCCATCCCCCGTCCCGTTACCAATCCAGGGACTTTGGGGGGTGCTGCATCGGTTCCGCAAGCACCGTAGCACTCCTTCTCAGGTGCTGCAAGTATTGCGCTCTCCTTCGCTGCCGCACGGCAGCAGTCCTAGAGCTCCAGCTGCTCAACTGCAGCTTGACGCACTCAAACCCCGTCCCGTTACCAATCCAGGGACTTTTGGGGGGGTGCTGCCTCCCACTGCCCCTCTAGACCCCCCCCCCCCCAAGGGGGCCTCCGGCCAACGGCTAATTGGGGGGGGTAACCAAGGAGCCCCCCCCCCCCCCGGATGTTAGATAGCTCGAGAGTTCCGGTACGTGGTGGCGTGTTGCAGGTCCCGGTGGCCCGAGCTCCAGCGTCTATTGAGGTGTTTGGTGATTGTGTCCCGGTACTTAGGCTTACTTGTGTCCCGGTACTTAGGGTTCGCGGCAATGTTGATCCTTGACAATGACTCTCGCAGTGTCCGTGTCGCGTTGACCACTTTTGGTTGCAAGGACGATAAGGTCCATCTTATGGCATGTTGGAGGCTCGTGGGCGAACCATGGTTTGCGCACCGCATACTTGTTGGGAGCCTTTTGCGCTGAAAGGTGCACAAAACTCTCTTGCAGCGTTCTGTGCCCTCTCGTCCATGGCATTTGGGACCGCCGGTGAACCATTGGGTGGTGGTTGGCTCTAAAGAGTGCCTCCTCTTTCCTTGTATATAAGGTATGGGTCTACACCTTGTGCCCTGTCCCACAGGAACCCAGTATATCACATAATTGAGTCGCCCACTTTCCAAGAATTGTCTTGAGTACTCGTGAACATTTCGAGTTACCCCCCCCCCCCCCGAAAAAAATACCATCAGGTGGTGGCTGGCTCGCTTGTGTAGGAGAGTGTACCTCCTTGTATGGTTTTCATATTGGGGAGCTCACACATGTGAGGTGTGGGTTCGTGTGGCATTTGCAAACTATCATACGAAAGTCCGTGTGTAGCAACCTCCTTGCGTCCCGCCTATGACACAGGGCCTTCGTCTAAACTCTTGGAGTAGTACAACCCCACAGATAGTGGTGTATGCAATGTGGCCTGGGGCATTCGTATGAAATGTGTATACTTATGGTGGGTGGCATAGAGTTGGTAGTTGGTTTGGCCCTCCTTCCGGACCCCAGTTTTCTCCTAAGGTAACCCATGCAGTAATTAAATACCAACATAGGTGCCGCAATCCCAGTCCTCCACCCCGCTCATCTGTTGTGATGCATTTTCGAAGTTGGCCCGCCACCATATCCCACGCATGGTCTTCGTATATGGGGTTGGCAACCATGTGGCCCAAGTGTTGTTACCTAGTTTTAAGGCGAGAGGGGTGTAGCAATTATGAAGGTTGCATGTTCCTTATGCCCATGCACAAAAAGGTTTGGATGGCCAGAAGACAGCAAATAGTAAATCGGTTTTTGCATGGTATGCTTTTTTCGTTTGCTGTCGCCAAGGATACCTAAATAGACCCCCATTCCTCCGTGGCGTGGATTATTGCCTGAATGAATGGAATGTTCCCGTACATTGGAAATGGAATTCCACTGGGATACCAAGAGCAAACAAGACCCCCAGCAGTCCTTTGACGCGGACTAGCCCCATTCCCCGTAAGAAAACCCAAGGCAACATTCATTACTTGTTTGGAAGTGCTGCAGTGCAGCAGAACAATCCTTAAATGTTCCGTACTGGTTGCGGTTGAACTAATTGATGTCAAGGCATGAGGTCCAGATCATGCTGGTAATTCCAAGACCGGACTTCATGCACCCCCCAAGGGGCCTCCGGCCAACGGTTAGTTCCCAAAGGTACCACCTTGACAACAGGGGCTTTCTCCCACACATTAGCCCATTTGAAGGGACCGGTAAATTGATTTAGAACATGTGATTAGCTAATTTTGGCAGGTTGTTATGTAGCCACTTCTGATCCGCTGTGAGCGTTGGGGACCCCCGAGAAGATCGGGCTTACACAGCCATTGCCCATTTTCGGCCCCCCGGCACTTCTGTTCCCATGCTGAGTGTTGGGTGCCACCGAGAAGGTGGGGGATATACAGCCATTGCGGCATGGGTTAGGTAGCCACTTCTGATTTCCATCCCCGCGCTAGGCGTTGGCGATCGCCAAGAAAGCGGGGGTTATGTGGCCATTGCCCAATTTTCGCCCCCTAATACGGCAGGGGGTTGGTAGCCACTTCTGATTTTCATCCCTGTGCTGGGTGTTGTGGACGTAGGGGTTATGTAGCCATTGCACATTTTTGGGCCCCCGATATGGCGGGGCCCAGGCACGCAGATCTGATTTTGATCCCCGCAATATGTGTTGGGGATCACCGCCAAAATGAAGGTTGTTTAGCCATATATGTCCCAATGATTTCTTGATGGTATCGAGGCCCCAAGCCGCTAACGGCTCGGAGGCCATTTCCTCACCTCTCCGGAACAAACGGCAAACTCAAGGGTGGCTACGTAACCCCTACTGTATCAGAGGCCCAAAAATGGCAATGGCTGCATCAGTGTTGCCTTCCGTGGGGAACGCCACCAGCCATTACAGGGATCAAACTCAGAAATGGCCACCTAACCCCTACCGTATCACGGGCCTCAAGATGGGCAATGGCTACATAACCCCAACCTTCTCAGGAGTCCTCAACGCCCAACGAAGGGGTAGAAATCAGAAGTAGCTACCGAATCCATGCCATATCGGGGGCCCAAAAATGGGCAATGGCTAGATAGCCCCGGCCTTCTGATGGGTTCCCAATGCTAAGCACAAGGATAGAAGAAAGAAGTGGCTAAACAACCCCTGCCGCTGCGGAGGGCCAAAAAATGGGCAATGGAGGCAAAGCACCGTCATACGAGCGGTGGCCATAATTGGCGGGCACATCCTCCTTGGAGCATGTGCACGCAATGTTTGTGGTTGTTGTGGTGGTAATGATGGTTCCGAATGACCGTTGTGCAATACACTAGGTAGATTTGCTTCATTCATTGTAACCAATTGTTCATTGGAGCCTGCGGATGTGTACTACGGTGAAATGGCACGTACCTCCACGCAAAATCCGTGCACTAATCGACTCGTGCATTGCGTCTTGTGTTTCCCCATAGTTTGGTTGTATAGCATGGCCCACCATTTTGGGGAGAATCATGCTAGTTTCACATCTCCCATTGCCTTGTCTATCACGGCAAACGAAAAGGGAATGGTGGTGAAGTGGTCAGCCAAGAAGAAGAACAAGAAGTACTCTCATCATGAGATGGATGAAGAGGATGCACGGGACGCAGCCGAGGGCCCCCCGAGTACCACTGCATCACCACCCCATCCTCCCAAGACCAACCATTCGTCTATCTCCTCCTCGTTGTCCTCCTCCTCCTCGTTCTCCAAGGCATCTTATGGGGCAGAGTGCTCTCGCCCGTTGTGGAGTGTAGGGAACAGGAACCAAGAGTAAGGGGTGGTGCGAATTGTTGGATAACACTTCGGCTGCATACCCCCCGGTGCTTGTAGGTGCCTAATCCCCCCACACCCCACACACCCGGCAAAAGCCCCCCCCCCCTGATCGCCCTCATGGAACCCCCCCCCCCCCCTCCTAGTCCCCCCCCCCGCCGGGGCATGCCAGTAAAAGAGACAACTCTAGGTTGAGGTCAAGCACTTTATTTCCCGGGTTAGTAGATTTTTGAAGACGCGCACCACAAGCACATTTGAGTCTCCAAACAACTTTCGCCGGATCTGGCTTAACTCGAATTGCAAACAAAATTTGGGAAAAGGTTGGACTTCACATTGCAACAAATTAGATTTATGCGGATCCGGCGAAAGTGGAGTAAAATTCCGGTGAAAGAAGAGGTCCGTTGTTCGTCAAGGTACCCCCAGGTGGCTGGCTATACACATTGACATGCCCAACGAGGTCAACAGGTCCGGTGCATCACAAACCTAAATCTTAAGGACTTGCAAAAGTCACAGTACGGTGTTAAACACAGAACTTTTGTATTATTGGGAGGGAGGGAGGAGAATTTCGCCCAGGGACAATTTCGCCGGGGATACCTTCACGGAGGAAAATTTCGCCACCCTTGAAATATCCAAAGCTCCAAGTGCCTTACGCCCAAATGACCGCAGCAAAACAACAAGACATGCACCTTTGAATTCCCTTGCTGTCTTTGGGTCCGCAAACCTCTGAGAAAAACAAAGGGTACGTAACCCCTGCCACCTCAGTGTTGTTTGCGTGTTTTGTGGCGAGAGGGTGCGAATGTTTGTTCAAATTGGCTGGACTTCAAATGTTGGGAGTGTGTTACATTGTGGGTGCACTGCATGATACGTTTGGAACATGCATGCCACACAAACTTGTAGCGTTTGGGGTGACTGCTGTTGCTAAGGTGCATAGCCGAGCATATGTTGTCCACCAGGAATTCTGTTGCATGGTCTTGTAAAACATCCTTGTGATCGTACAAAGACCTTCTTCGGACTCTGCTGCCAAGAGCTTTTCTTCCTCTTGTGCACCAGTAATGATGCACTCAGAGCGCCATGATTTCGCACAACAGACATGCAACACACAACACAACACAAGCATATTTGTTGAAACAGTCATCAAAATCTCCAACCAAAAGTGGTTTTGGCATCCGTACCCCATGCCCCCTTGAATAGTCCCCCCACGGGGCTACAGTGTTTTTTTGCAAAATTTCCCTAGAAACTGTTGCATTCGATTTTAAGAGTGTCTTGAGCACTCCTAGGAACATCATCTTATGAGACCACTAAAGAAGGTGTTGGATAAGAAACCCGTCCAGCCCCAACAATAATACTAAAAATATGAATATGATCTTCTACTTCCACCTGCTTCGAGATATGGGTACCTTTCCCACCTGGTGCACGATAGCCCCCTACTACCCACCGAGAAACAGTCGCCAAGTGACGGCCGGGGCCATTCTGATAGCTTCACGGCTGAACGAGCGGTTTTGAACAGCAAGCACCAGCCAGGCAGATGGCCAAAATCGCGCACCTGAGTTGTGACATGTGTGCTTGACTTTGCACTCAAATTTTGATGAAACATGCTGTAAACTCTGAGTGCACCTTCCCAAAGTCAGTGTGCCCATCCTGGAGCACAGCATCTTGAGTGCGTGTCCCACAAATCGCCCTAAAATGACCAGAAAACGGGCCAGTTTTACCGCCTTTTTGGTCTGGGGCACTGTATGCACCCAAACTTTGACATTGAATGCTGGTCGACGCTATTTGTTTGTCTCTGTGGCTTCTCAGAGCTCACTTTTTGCGCCATGGGCTCCAAGCTTTCTGCTGACAAAGGTCCCATTTACCTGGACTACAATGCCACAACTCCCATTTGTGAGGAGGCATCTGAGGTGTGAAAGGCTTTTCTTGGTCCAACAGCGCTGTCTTTCATCTTGCCGAAGGATGGTGGAAGGGGCGAGGAAGCAGGGCGCAGGGGGAGGAATGGGATGGAGGATGCGGTTTAGCTGGTGCAACTAGTTCACACATTCCCCCCTCATTTCCGTTGAGGTCCTTTCCCTACCAACCACGTGTCTGATCACTGTTGCTTGTGATTGTATCGCACCTCCTGATGTGGTGGTGTAGTGTGGTGCATGGCGTTGTGTTATGTTGTGTTGTGTTGTGTTGTGTTGTGTTGTGTTGTGTTGTGTTGTGTTGTGTTGTGTTGTGTTGTGTTGTGTTGTGTTGTGTTGTGTTGTGTTGTGTTGTGTTGTGTTGTGTTGTGTTGTGTTGTGTTGTGTTGTGTTGTGTTGTGTTGTGTTTTGCGGTGTGGTGTAGTGTGGTGTGATGTGGTGCGGCGTTGTGTTGTGTTGTGTTGTGTTGTGTGGTGTGGTGTGGTGTTGTGCTGAAGGCGCTGTTACCAGAAGGCAATGGCCGGGATGTCTACCCACGGGTACAGGTAAACGGGAGGGCTGTGTGTGTAGCGTGCACCCTGTGTGTTGGTGTGTTATCATCGGTCGAAAGCGGGGAAAAGGGGAGACCTAGAGGCCATGCACCAGGCGATGGCGGTCAGCCTAGGAGCCCCGCGGGATTCCCTTGTTCCCCCTGTTGGTGCTTGGTGCAGGCGTAGCTACTGCAACACCCACGCCATTGTGCTGTTTGGGCCCACGCGGGCCTTCAGCGATGTGGCACGCGTTGGCGTGGGCGTACCAGACTCTGATGGACTCCTCGATGATGTGGCGCAGGAACTCAGTTCCCAGTGTGTGGGGCCGGAGCATTCCATGTGAGCCCGCTGCATGGAGGGGGTGTGCTACGCAACCACCCACCGCTCTAGAACAGCCGGCTCCCACAGCGGGTTGCGCACGGACACAGCCCGACTCCCCACTTTCTGGTCTAGCCACGCCGCGAGTCGTTGGCGAGCCAGTCGCCACTCATGGGGCCGGGTCGAGCAGACCCACAGGTGGGGTGCCGTTTCCTGTTGCGCTCTGCATAGGAGGCACGTTGTGTCCAACACCGTGTTACGGTGAGACAACCGGTGGGCCAAGACAATCATCGTTGGGAAGTTGTCCATGCGGTGCGCCGATATATGGCGCTGTTGGTCACTTTCGAACCAGTCAAGGGGGAGGCCATTCCCTAGTGATTAATTGGCCCCCCAACAAGCCTCATATTTGACCCGCGCTGGAATGGAGGCTTGGTCCTGCAACCAGTCGCTCAACGCCGTGGGGGAAAGTTGGCACTGGTCCCGGTAGGTTACGGGGGGGAGGAAAGAGAAGGAGCCATGTGAGGTCCACCTCCAGTGGATCCTGCGTCGCTGCATCTACTCGGACATTAAGGTGCATGATCCAGTGCGACAACATGGTGACCATGTTGATGGCCGAGGTTGGGGCCAAGCGGCGGCCTCCCAGGCACGTGGCATACAGGTGGTGTATGCCATCTCCACAGTGGCCTCCCTCTTGGTACGTACAGAGGGCCCCCACTGCCGTCTTGGAGTCCGGTACCAACCAGTACACCCCTGGCTGCACGGCTAGCCGCCGGACCTAGGACAGGAGGATCATGGCCTCTCCTTCCTGGGCGGTGCCCACCCTGGAGGCAACGTGGGCCTGGTAAGCCCCGTGCCCACACCGGGCAACCCCTGCCATAGGCATACCCGCCGGCGTCGTCCCAGCATCCACCGTGACGATAGCTCCACGGAATGTTGCCAGCGCCGGTAGGTCATGGAACCATATCTCTGGCTCAGTCTCAGGGGCCAAGACCCTGGGGTGGGGGGTGGGGGGGGGGTGGTAGTCAAGCCGTGCGGTGCCAAAAGCACCGGGTCTCCATGGTCCTCCCGGAGGTGCGTCTTCAGGGCCGGTGGAGCTCGGCTGGCAACTTACGCACCGTGTGGAGCAAGTAGTATAGGGGCCCTTTGTACAGGTGCCCTGTGCACTCTTGTGCCACACACACTGCGGGATATTTAAGTTTGGCCACCGCGGCCGGAGCAATGGCAATCCACGGCCACGGCTGCACTGCTGTAGTCACTGTGACCGGGGGGGGGGGGGGGCTACGTTCGCGCCCATTGCCAGTAAGCCGTTGTTGGCTGCCCGGACGGCCAAATGATGGTGGGCGTCTGCACCCCCGTGCCCCGGAGATGGTCCAAGGGCACGTGCTGGTGGTCGTCCCACAACCGAGCATGCAGAGGCGCATTCACCTGCACCTGCACACCTAGAAGGGTGAACCTGGTGTCCCTAGGCAATGCATCCGGGGGCCAGTAGCCCACTCAAAGCTCCGGGGCCCCCTGCTCGGCCTCCATGGTGTCCTTCATGGTGGTAGAGACCTTCACGGCACACCCTTTGTGGTACATGCTTTCCTCCTTGGTGGTCTTTGCCACCCTATGACCGCCTACGCTCACTAAGGAGGCCCGTCGCCCGGCATCCAGTCCTTCTGAACGGCTTGCCACTGCGGCGTGCACGCCCTCGGGAGGGGTAGTAAGACGGCATTGTAGCGGGCAAGCCATGCCCTGAGGCCGCGGATACCTTTGCGGGTTGGTGCCCTTTCCTTTAGGGCCCGCTCCCCGGCGACCCGGTGGTTTGTAGTGTACAGATCCCCCATGTGGTGGTATCCCAGAGCTTGAACCGTCTCATAGATCGTCGGGTGGACAGCCACCTGTGTGACGTCGCAATGCTGGGTGTGGTACACCTCCACCCGGGGGCTAGGGGCCGCCTGCGCCCCTGCCCGCGGCCCTCCGGGGCCCCGCACCGGTATGGGGGTGGTCCCCGAGCATTGGCCCGTTCCTGCGATTCATGGATATCGCATATCGTGCATTCGCGGTAATGCCCTTTTGCTTCCCGGGGCTCATGTGCGTGGATGACACTATACTCATCCTAGAGCGCGGCAATACCCGCCCCATCCAAGGCGTCACGCTGGACTAGCGTACGTACTACTAGAGAATCCTACATGTGGATGTCCGTGACCGGAAAATCCAGCACGGCTCCACCACAGACCCCTAGCCGTTGCGCCCGCCCACACTGGAAGCCGTGGCCCGGCACGTGGGCCACGCGTGGGTGGCGGATAGCCCGGAGGAAGCGCTGGCCAGTGCCCCCGAAGTCCCGCCTTCCCAAGTCCTCAAGTACATGGGGACTCACATCTACCTTCAGGGCACACCCACGGCCCCCCGTAACCTGCCCGAGATACCGGCGGCCATTTGGAAGCAGCTGCACCCCCAGCGGCTCTTCCCGGACGCAGCCATGATGGTGCTCATGGCGAAGCTCCCAAGCAAGCTACTCCCCCTAGCTAGCGTCTACCGCCCTACGGCCCAAGTGCACGCGGCCAACAATACCTTGATGGTCAGAGGATGCAAGCACATGACGGGTAATGCCCACACGGACACCGTGGTAGGTCGCGGTTGTCCGGGAGTGGGTCTAGCAGGGTGCGTGGGCGAAGGAAGTGTTCCGCGTGTCGCAAGTCTACACCCTCCGGACTCATCAGGCGCTTCGGGGAGCCTGCCGGGGCTGTGCTTGCCCCGGGGCAATACACCCACCATCTGCGGTGCCCCCACCTCATCCGCACGCTGCGGCAGGTGGTGGACGAGGTAGCCCTGCCGATGTGGGTGCCGGGAGAGCTTCCGTGGCTCCTGCATGGACTCCCTTGACTGTTCCCTGGGGGGTGCCCAGGAGTTGCGCTAGAGGATATGACTGCCAGGGGCCCAGAGGCAAGGCACACGAGAAACCCTCCGTGTGGCTGGCTAGGTGGCCGGCGTCTCCCAGGCCCACTTGGGCCCCCACGATCGGGTGGTTGTCTTGGCCGATGACATCAAAGAGTTTGGCAAGGTCAGTGACTAGGATGTCCACCCGGCGCTGAAGCCTGGCCAAGTCCAGCTTCATGTGTACCGTGCGCACCACCTCCTTGAGGGACACCCCCCTCATGCCTCCCATGAGGCACGGGCCCCCAAGGGCCCGCTCGCACATTGTTGTTGCTAGGGCATAGAAGGCCTTAGGCTCCAGCTTGGAGATGTTTGGGGAGATGGTAATATTCCGAAGGTATGCCTCTTGGACCGGTTGGTCCAAGTGCTTGAGGAGCATGGTGAATCAACTTCGCTTGCCCACTGTGCAGCACACCGGGGGGCTGCGCATGACATTACACCGGGTGTACTCGTTTGCCTCCGTGAGGTGGCGGTACCAAGTTATGTCTATACAGACATCCGCCTTAGGCAAGCGGAGGTCCGGACCCCGGGCCTTGCGTGATTGCACCTCCCATAAGTGGCGAGGCTGGACAGAGTCATTTCTAGCCGGCGGGGCGTGTTGTGGTAGGAGGTGCAGGTAGCGCTGGAAAGGAGCCTAGCGCACGGGGTCATCTCTAATACGTTACCTGTGGCCCTGGAACCACAGACCGTTGATGCACAAGGCAAACAGGGTTTCTCTGGGGTCGAGCAGCGCCTTGTTGTCCAAGGGAATCTCCGTGACGTCATGCGGCGGCCCCCGCCTGAGCCGCTGGACCTTGCGCCACTTTTCCGGGGTGCGCCAAAGGTCTCGGGTCTTCCGGGATTGCCGGAGATACCGGTGTTTAATTTTTTGAAGGTTCTACGGGCGATGAGCCTCCCCGAGCGCCACTATGCTGCGCTTGAGGGCGTGCCCCACCGCACGGAGCCTCCTAGCATGCTTTGAACCGACCCACTGAGGAGAGCATGCTGCGCGCCGGGAACGGCACGCGTGGGGAGTGTGAGGGCGAGGCCCTCTCCGCCGGGCGCAACTAGAGGCTGTAGTGCCGGAAGTTGAGGGTTCGAACCCGGTTTATAGCCTTTGCCCAATCATAGGTGGCACGTTGTAGGCATTTCAGCCATCGGACCGGGGCGAGTTGGGGGTTGATGTCCCGCCTTTAGACCACCCAAGTCCGAAAGTCGGCTGTATCCGCCGGAGAAAGGACCACCGGGCCCAAGTGGTATTCGGGCGTGCGGGACACTGTGTTGGGGTGGGGCTTTTCCAACTGGACCACCAGGTGTGCAAGAGTAAAGAGGAGGGGGATGTGCTGGTCCGACAGGAGGGTGCTGCCCCAATAGTGGTAGGACACAACAGCTATCAATGCGTCACCGTGGCAAGCGACCGTGTCGATGCGGGAGCGGTCGCTCCCCTGGAAAAAGGAATAGGTCTAAGTGGGGACAGGGTGCAAGTCTACCGCGTCCCTGAGGTTGAAGGCCCCAGGAACGTCCGATAGCCCGCGCGTCCGGGCGAGGGGGCCCCTTGTCCGCTGGCTAGGCCGCCGAGTTCGTTTGTGCCACCACCAACACCGACGCCGCGTCAACCATGCGGGTAACCTCACGCCTCTCTCCCCACCACTTGACGTAGGGTTCACAGCCAATGTTGATTTGGGGGCCATGGGCCACCAACACGTGATGCTTTCCCCACGGGGTGAGCAGAGGGCATTTGCATCCTCATGACCCCAGAGTAGGGTCGCCTGGGTGGTGGTCCCGGAGCAAACATACACATCGAGGCCCGCCCCCGTCTTCCCATTGGCGGGGAGCACTATGTGCCGTGTATAGTCCAAGAATGGGGTGTCCTCCGGGCCCGCCCTGGACTCGGCCTCGGCCAGGACTGTGGGGCAGCGTGCTGCCATATGCAGGGTCTACGCCAGCAGCCGCTGCCGTAGATGCCAGCCACGGACATTGAGCCACAGATAGTTCATGGCATGTACGTCCTCTGGCGTGCTCTCCATTCTCAGGGGGCAAGGGGGGGCCGTCGCCCGGTGTCAGAGCCTGTGCAAGGAGACCCGCGGAAGCAGGCTCCTTCAAGGGGTCCGCGTCTGACTCGGGCACCTAGGCGGGCTCCTGGGCAGTGTGTAGGTCCCTCCCAATGAGGCTAAAGACCGAGGTCAGGGAGGGGGTCCCCGGTGGCCGCTCGCTGGTGAGCCTAGGGACCATCCAATCCCGCAGGGCCACGGCATGCGTCCCTAGGACCTTGAAGCCCACAGGGTGGGCCGGCTGGAGGGCCTTCACGTAGCTCTTCCAGCCGACACTCTAGCCCTTCCACTCTGCGTCCCTGAGCATCTGGGCTTTAGAGGCCGAGGGGACCAGGACCAACGCGACGCGGGTCTTGTCGTAGTTGGCCCTGGTGACCATGGGTGTGGTGAGCACTAGCCCCCCCCCCCCCCCGAATGGGGTGAGGGTCACTCTGTGGTCGTCGAGCTCAAGCTGGGCCGCATCAATTGGCCGATACCGGTCGCCCCTCTTGATGCAGACTTGCATCGGGGGGCCGGGGGGGGGGGGTGACTGCCGGAGTGCCGCGCGGGACGTGCATAGGGCACTAACACACCCGTACCAAGGCCCGGCTGTCGGGAGCCACCGCCCCGGGCGATGGTGGGGCAGACCAAGCATACGCATATGCCATAGGCGGGAGCCACCACCCGGGGCGGGTGCCCCCGTCCGGGCTCGGGAGGCGGAGCTCAACCTTCCCCTCAATCGCGTAGTACACCGTGATTCCCAGCCTTGGCGGGTGGGGGGGCGGGATCGCATCCCCCTCCTAGCTGGAGAGCGACAAGGTGGGGACTCCCAGGTCGAAGTAAACGAGATGAAGCAGCTCGCGTGTCCTCTTGGCATTTTGGGCCATGTGGGGGGAGAGGCCGTCGCTCTCCAGGGAGTGGGGACCAAGGATGGGGAATGTATCTTGGTTCGCTTCCCGCATGCGGCGCCCCACTATCGACATACATTCGCTGTCTAGGAATACCGCAACGTCCATGGCCCTGCAGGGGTTCACCTCCTGCAAGGCGGTGTCAGCGATGAGGGCCAATAGGCGAGACACAGGCTTGCCGTTGGTGCGAGTAGGGTTCGCGGTTTGGGGCTCCTGGGGCACAGTCTCGGTGCCTAGCTCGAGGTCATTGTCTGAGGCGTCCGCTGTCAGCGGAACGCCAGGGATTTCCAAGTCCTCTGCGCCACCCCTCGCCAGACTAGCCAACTAGGTTGCTGTGCCTTTGTGCCTTGGGAGGCGCCCACTGTCATGTGCGGCTCGCGGGCTAGGTCGTCGCCGTGGGCCGGGGCTCTTGGGACGACAGGGCGGTGATCTGTGTGTGGGGGCTGTGGGGTGTTAGCAGTGTCGGGGCCGGGCCCCGTGCTATGCTCAGTAGGGTCGCACAACCGAGTACAATGGTCACACGGGCGGAGGTTCCATTTATGGCATGTTCTGCACCACGCCAGGACTTGCTCGGATCTAGGGCTTTCCGGTGAGGGAGCGGTCTTCGGTCAGCCAGCCCGCGGGCCCAGCGGGGCTGGAGGAACAGGGGGCCGGCTATCTGGGCTGGCTCGCAGCTATGTGTATAGCGACCTAGTCGGCTATCAGACATCAGACATCGGACTTTTATGGACCATCACCCCCAACCCCCCCCCCCCCCCCACCCCAACACCCTTTCTACCCCCCCCCCCCGTGTCAGACTTCGCCCCCCCCCCCCCAGAGAGGGAGGGAGCAAGGAGGACGCGCGGGCCCCGCGGGGGTGGGGGAACCAGGGCGCCAGGGCCAGCGCCGAGGGCGAGCCTCCGCGCCCACCCCGCCCCCAAAGCGAAACGACACGAGACGCCCTGGCCGGCAGACGCCGGCAAGAAACCACGGGACGCACGGCGGACACACCACAGACAGGGCGGGGGGCAGAGCACGGAGGCGGCAGCGCAGCCACAGAAACAGGGCACGGTCGGGCAAGGCGCCGCGCGCGACGCGGTGGACCCGGGCGTGCCTGACACGGGGGGAGGGACAGAGTGGGAGCGCGCCGGAGCAGCGCGCGTGAGCCCCAGTGCGCGTGGTACATGCGACGCACAGCGTGTCACGCAGCCCCTGCCGCCCGTGGCCTCCAGCCTAGGGGGCCCTGGCCTAGCGCCGGGACATAGCGGCAGCAACCAACCAACCAACCAACCCCCCCCCCCACGTGTCCCCCCCAATATCAGACTTGTCCCATTGTCACCACACCCTTGAGGTGTAGAAGTGGGTTGTGGTCTCGACCCTAGCGTCTGAAACCCAACCAGTGCTTGCAACCCCTTCAATGATGGTATGTGCCCCCCCCCCCCCATCCCTCTGACTCAAACCGATCGGGGGGCTCATATGTGACTGAAGACAAGTGGGAACAGAATCCTGATGTCTGGCCCAAGCAACCTCACCTGAGCTAATCGGGTCAGTTTTGCTGGTGGGGTGGGTTGGTGGGGGTTCATCGGGTTGGGCCGGAACTGTGGAGAGGGGGGGTAGTGGGTTTCGAGCACGGCACACCACAGCACGGCACAGCACAGCACATCACAGCACATCACATCACAGCACAACACAGCACAACACAGCCCCTACGGCCGCCCAAGAGAGCCTCCCTCCCTCCCTCCCTCCCTCCCTCCCTCCCTCCCCTCCCTCCCTCCCTCCCACCCTGTCATTTCCCTGGTTGTATGGTTGAGGTTAGGGAGGGTATGCCTGTTTTTCTTTTTCAGGTTTTTTTTCTAGTTGGTTGGCGTATGTGTTTGGGTTGGTGGGACCCTCTATGACGATTGACACTGCATGTTCATCCTCGTTGGTGGCAACGGATGCTGCATGCAAGGCCATGTATGCGCATGACTGTGAGGTGGCCTTGGCGGTGGGAGTAAACCTGCTCTTCAATTTCGAGATGTTCATCAGCTTTCGTGCAGCCGGGATGCTATCCAAGAAAGGCCGATGTGCGACATTATCGGATGATGCGGATGGGTATTTGCGCGAAGAGGGGTGTGGTGCGGTGTTGCTAAAGCCACTATCGAGTGCTTTGGGGGTCTACAGCCCCCAAATATTTGACCGACATACATCCGTCAAATATTTTGGGGGTCTACACCCCCCAGATAACTGACGCATGGGCATGTGTCAAATATTTGACGGACATACATCCGTCAAATATTTTGGGGGTGTAGACCCCCCAAATATTTGACAGAACCCCATCCGTCAAATATTTTGGGGCTGTAGACCCCCCAGATAACTGACGCATGGGCATGCATCAAATATTTGACGGACATACATCCGTCAAATGTTTTGGGGGTGTAGACCCCCCAAATATTTGACGGACACATAGTCCTTCAATCTTTCTGGAAATTGTGTGGGAAAGAGTGGGGCACAGGCGCTTGCAGCGCTGAAGGATGCCGCCTCACTGCATACCCTGTCCCTCGATCTTCGTGGAAATTCTGTGGGAGACAGTGGGGCACAGGCGCTTGCGGCGCTGAAGGATGCCGCCTCACTGCATACCCTGTCCCTCAATCTTTGTGGAAATTCTGTGGGAGACAGTGGGGCACAGGCGCTTGCAGCGCTTAAGGATGCCGCCTCACTGCATACCCTGTCCCTCAATCTTCGTGGAAATTCTGTGGGAGACAGTGGGGCACAGGCGCTTGCAGCGCTGAAGGATGCCGCCTCACTGCATACCCTGTCCCTCAATCTTTGTGGAAATTCTGTGGGAGAGAGTGAGGCACAGGCGCTTGCAGCGCTGAAGGATACATCCGTCAAACATTTCGGGGGTCTACACCCCCCAGATAACTGACGCATGGGTATGCGTGAAATATTTGACGGACATGCATCCGTCAAATATTTTGGGGGTGTGGACCCCCCAAATATTTGACGGACACACATCCGTCAAATATTTGGGGGGTCTACACCCCCCAGGTAACTGACGCATGGGCATGCGTCAAATATTTGACGGACATACATCCGTCAAATATTTTGGGGTGTAGACCCCCCAAATATTTGACGGAACCCCATCCGTGAAATATTTGGGGGCTGTAGACCCCCCAAATATTTGACAGAACCCGATCCGTGAAATCTTTTAGGGGTGTAGACCCCCCAAATATTTGACGGATGTGGTTCCGTGAAATATTTGGGGGCTGTAGACCCCCAAAATATTTGACGGATGGGGTTCCGTGAAATTTTTGGGGGCTGTAGACCCCCAAATATTTGACGGAACCCCATCCGTGAAATATTTGGGGGCTGTAGACCCCCCAAATATTTCACGGAATCCGATCAGTCAAATATTTTGGGGGTGTATAGCCCCCAAATATTTGACGGAACCCCATCCGTGAAATATTTTGGGAGTGTAGACCCCCCAAATATTTGACGGAACCCCATCCGTCAAATATTTTGGGGGTGTACAGCCCCCAAATATTTCACGGAACCCCATCCGTCAAATATATTGGGGGTCTACAGCCCCCAAATATTTCACGGAACCCCATCCGTGAAATATTTTGGGGGTCTACACCCCCAAAATATTTGACGGATGGGGTTCCGTGAAATCTTCGGGGGCTGTAGACTCCCCAAATATTTGACGGAACCCCGACCGTGAAATATTTGGGGGCTGTAGACGCCCCAAATATTTGACGGAACCCCATCCGTCAAATATTTTGGGGGTGTACAGCCCCCAAATATTCTGACGGAACCCCATCCGTGAAATATTTTGGGGGTGTAGACCCCCCAAATATTTGACGGAACCCCATCCGTGAAATATTTCGGGGCTGTAGACCCCCCAAATATTTGACGGAACCCCATCCGTCAAATATTTTGGGGGTGTACAGCCCCCAAATATTTGACGGAACCCCATCCGTGAAATATTTTGGGGGTCTACACCCCCAAAATATTTGACGGATGGGGTTCCGTGAAATATTTGGGGGCTGTAGACCCCCCAAATATTTGACGAAACCCCATCCGTGAAATATTTGGGGGCTGTAGACCCCCCAAATATTTCACGGAACCCCATCCGTCAAATCTTTTGGGGGTGTACACCCCCAAATATTTGACGGAACCCCATCCGTGAAATATTTTGGGGGTGTAGACCCCCCAAATATTTGACGGAACCCCATCCGTCAAATATTTTGGGGGTGTACAGCCCCCAAATATATGACGGAACCCCATCCGTGAAATATTTTGGGGGTGTACACCCCCAAAATATTTCACCGATGTGGTTCCGTGAAATATTTGGGGGCCGTAGACCCCCAAAATATTTGACGGAACCCCATCCGTGTAATATTTGGGGGCTGTAGACCCCCCAAATATTTGACGGATCCCCATCCGTGAAATATTTTGGGGGTGTAGACCCCCCAAATATTTGACGGAATTCCATCCGTGAAATATTTGGGGGCTGTAGACCCCCCAAATATTTCACGGAACCCCATCCCTCAAATATTTTGGGGGTGTACAGCCCCCAAATATTTGACGGAACCCCATCCGTGAAATTTTTTGGGGGTATAGACCCCCAAATATTTGACGGAACCCCATCTGTCAAATATTTTGGGGGCGTACAGCCCCCAAATATTTGACGGAACCCCATCCGTGAAATATTTTGGGGGTCTACACCCCCAAAATATTTCACGGATGTGGTTCGGTGAAATATTTGGGGGGTGTAGACCCCCAAAATATTTGACGGATGGGGTTCTGTGAAATATTTGGCGGCTGTAGACCCCCCAAATATTTGACGGAACCCCATCCGTGAAATATTTGTAGACCCCCCAAATATTTGACGGAACCCCATCCGTCAAATATTTTGGGGGTGTACAGCCCCCAAATATTTGACGGAACCCCATCCGTGAAATATTTTGGGGGTCTACACCCCTAGAATATTTGACGGATGGGGTTCCGTGAAATATTTGGGGGCTGTGGACCCCCCAAATATTTGACGGAACCCCATCCCCGAAATAATTTGGGGGTGTAGACCCCCCAATTATTTGACGAAACCCCATCCGTCAAATATTTTGGGGGTGTACAGCCCCCAAATATTTGACGGAACCCCATCCGTGAAATATTTTGGGGGTCTACACCCCCACAATATTTCACGGGTGTGGTTCCGTGAAATATTTGGGGGCTGTGGACCCCCCAAATATTTGACGGAACCCCATCCGTGAAATATTTGGGGGCTGTAGACCCCCCAAATATTTGACGGAACCCCATCCGTGAAATATTTGGGGGTTGTAGACCCCCCGAATATTTGACGGAACCCCATCCGTCAAATATTTTGGGGGTGTACAGCCCCCAAATATTTGACGGAACCCCATCCGTGAAATTTTTTGGGGGTGTAGACCCCCCAAATATTTGACGGAACCCCATCCGTGAAATTTTTGGGGGCTGTAGACCCCCCAAATATTTGACGGAACCCCATCCGTGAAATATTTGGGGGCTGTAGACCCCCCAAATATTTGACGGAACCCCATCCGTGAAATATTTGGGGGCTGTAGACCCCCCAAATATTTGACGGAACCCCATCCGTCAAATATTTTGGGGGTGTACAGCCCCCAAATATTTGATGGAACCCCATCCGTGAAACATTTTGGGGATGTAGACCCCCCGAATATTTGACGGAACCCCATCCGTCAAATATTTTGGGGGTGTACAGCCCCCAAATATTTGACGGAACCCCATCCGTGAAATATTTTGGGGGTGTAGACCCCCCAAATATTTGACGGAACCCCATCCGTCAAATATTTTTGGGGTGTAAAGCCCCCAAACATTTGCCGGAACCCCATCCGTGAAATATTTTGGGGGTCTACACCCCCAAAATATTTCACGGATGTGGTTCCGTGAAATATTTGGGGGCTGTAGACCCCCAAAATATTTGACGGAACCCCATCCGTGAAATATTTGTAGACCCCCCAAATATTTGACGGAACCCCATCCGTCAAATATATTGGGGGTGTACAGCCCCCAAATATTTGACGGAACCCCATCCGTGAAATATTTTGGGGGTCTACACCCCTAGAATATTTGATGGATGGGGTTCCGTGAAATATTTGGGGGCTGTAGACCCCCCAAATATTTGACGGAACCCCATCCGTGAAATATTTGGGGGCTGTAGACCCCCCAAATATTTGACGGAACCCCATCCGTCAAATATTTTGGGGGTGTACAGCCCCCAAATATTTGACGGAACCCCATCTGTGAAATATTTTGGGGGTTTATTTTGGGGGGACATACATCCGTCAAATATTTTGGGGTGTAGACCCCCCAAATATTTGACGGAACCCCATCCGTGAAATATTTTGGGGGCTGTAGACCAAGGGATTCGCCTATAGGCGAATCACAGGATTCACCCCATAATACCACTCATATGCACTGTCACTATAGAATCTTCTAAAGATTTTTGGGTTCTCAGGCCCGTCAGGCCAAGTAAAGAGATCCAGACCAAATGTCAGCCATCAGCATGGAGTCCCTCACCTTCAAAGATTTCGTCTCCAAGGGCCAGTTCGAGGTCTACAAGAGCACCCTCCCCGCAGACCACTTGGCGAGAGCGGCAGTGGAAATCATACAGCGCATCAGAGATGCGGGGGTGGACCATGACAAATGGCTGCAGGACCTCAAGGTGGCCTCTGGTTGGGACGAAGATCCACTCAAACTCCTCCACGCCATTGCTGGCTATGCGAGCTTCTGTCGATGCACAATTGAGGTCCAGACAGGGGAGTTCAAGGCGAAAAAGGAGACGGAGCTGGCGGTCAGCGACGAGATCAGGGCTCGCATCAAGTCGTTTTTGGAGTCGCAGTGGTGCACTTTTGTGAAGCTCTGCTCCAGTGCCGAAATCGCGAAGAAGGGAATGGAGGTGGCACAGCTGGCAGCCAAGCACCGCCTAACCATCCGAGAGTTTGCTGAGGACATCCCGGAGACCCGAAAGCCAGAAGACCCCGAATTCGTGCTAAAGGCAATGGGAGCGCTGGCCCTCTTCGACAACTTCAAGTGGATCATCATCCGGGAAGGCCACAAGCTGAATCTGGTAACGGCAGATGCATCGGATGTGGGAAAACCAAACGCATCTGTAGACCCGGAGGAGCAGGAGATCTCAAAACAGATGGAGGCGCTCAAAGTGAGACTGGAGCACAAGCGGAGAGCAAAAATCGTGAGACCCCTGACCCCTGCAGCGCTGGACGAGTTTGTTGATGCCCCGGGAAATGCCAAATGGATGCGTGAGACGACACCTTCACTGAAGAAATTCTTGGAGTCCAACGAGGAGGAAAAAGGGGAGACGCTGGCAAAGGAGCTGTGGGAGGTGATGCTGGTCTCCAAGGACAACTATAAAGAGAAGTACCCCAGCGGGGGCCACAGTGCGACTGGTGGCTCACATAAGGGCACCGGGAAGCAACCACAATCCCGGGTTGCGCCGAGGTCTACCAAAGAGTTTGAAAGACTGGGAGCACGCACATGGATTGAAGTGACCCGAAAAGGGAGATTCAGGTTCGCGGAGTTGGAGAACATCACCTACTACTGCACTGCGAGGGGCGACAACGCATATGAAGTGGCGAAGGGCCCCCCGGGGCCTTGTGGAGAATGTGGAGACAGCCACTGGATATGGGACTGCGAGAGTTGACTTCCCCCGGAAGGGGGGGGAGGGGGGGGCATGGCGGAGGACAGCCCAAACAGGTTCCTTTGGCATGAAGGAGAAGTAGAGGGGGAGAGCGAAGACGACGACATCCCCAGGGAATGGCCGGCATACCGACGGGCATATGCCACATTGTGTCGAGCCCAGGCGGACAGCAAGGATGGGGTCCTGGAAAGCAACTGGCAAGTCCTCGCAATCTCCTGTAGCACGACATCGCTGGGCACGTACAAGACAAGAATGCGACGACTCCGACAGACACATATGGCCCGGCCGGAGTGGGGACCATACAAGGTCGTGGAGCAAGTCGTGTGTGGTGCCATTCGAGAGGGAAAAGGCAGCAGTTCGGTCAAAACAATCCTCAATGCGGCGGCCATGGCATACACCATGGGGGTGGTTAGCGAGCCGGTCCCAAAACGACTGTGGAAGGCATTCAAGGCAGCGCAGCGGCTGGAAGAGAAGTCAACACAGGAGTGGGGCAGTTTTGAGGCACTGCAGATCATGGCACACCAAGCGGATTCAGAGCTGGAGTGGTGTGTGGTGGGACTCGCGATACTTTCAACGCTGCTGGGCCTCAGAGTCGGCGAGGCGGCCAGCATCAGCTTCCACAGGCTGGGGGTTCCGGCAGGGGCGGCGGAGTTCTATGACCGCAAAGTCCACAGGGCTTCGATTACCCGTACGGTTTCACGAGTGGCCCTCAAATGGTTGCAGTTCTGCGCCTGGATTGCACAAAGATGCTGGAACCTCGACAAGTTCCAGCGACTGGTCTCTGAGGACAAACTGCAGCGTGTCATGGCGACCCTTTTGCGTGGATCAAAGTGGAAGGACCTCAGGTGGCATGCATGGAGGCGCCTGGGCCCAGCGACCATGTACAAGGCTTGGGGCAAGATCCCTAGCATCAAGGCGTGGTTCAGGTGGAGGAGCACAAGAACGGCAATGGCCTACATCAACCGCCCGCACCCAAGGCGCATCCGGCACCCATTCACAACGCCTACCCCCCCCAGTTACCTCAAGGGGAGGCCATGGATTGCGGGAACGGCAACCGGACGGTGTACGGAGTTCTGGGCCCCTGAGGCCTACGATATCCCTGAGGGGAGCACCCCAGAGAGCGACTCTGGAGATTCCACGTGCTTCGGATCATCCTCGGATAGCCCCTCACCTCGGAAGGCCGATGGCACGAGGGGAAAGAGGAGACGCAGTGCGTGAGGAGGCGAATGGCCGGACAGCCTGTGGGGTAGGGGGGGGGGAGGTAAATCGAGACGGGCGTCACCCGACAACGAGGTGGGCAGGCAGCACAAGCCACGTAGGTTAAAGTGCCTCATGGGAGTTGGAGGAGGAAGTACTGCAGGAGCCTGGGTCACATATAGGCGGGCGCGGGAGTGTGCGTGGTCGGCTTCGAGACGGATCGAGCGGGTCTCGAATATCCCGCGAAATGAGCTTTTTCGGGCCGCGCTTGCGGTAATCCTCCGAGCGCGGGAGCGCCTCAGAGATGCGGACGGTGGGCAGGCACACCTGGACACGATCCTGCGCCACATGGGGGATCTGCATGGGCTCAACTGGGACCTGCTGGGTCAGGACTACGACGGATATGACGGGGATGGCCCGTCGGGAGGTATTTCAGAAAGAATGATTGATGCGGGCCTTGGAGAGAAGGGCAGCCTGGACATCCCTTTAGATGTGTGGAACGCGAACATCCCAAAGCGCCTCATTTGGGATATACGGAGTTGGAAGTCGGGGCACGATTGTGGAGGATTCGATGTATGGCAGCCGTCGTTGCACACCAGACGCATGATTGGAGTGCTGGTGGACGATGGGTTCCTGTGCAGGGACCCCACGTGTTTGGGTGCCCTTGAGTGGGAGGACCTCACGGACAATGTGTCGGCTTTTGTTAAGCCGAAAAATGATGTGAAGTGCTCCTTCATCATTGACATGCGAAATCTGAACGACTGCTCGAAGGTGCCGCTGCGCAAGGTCACGCTTCCATCTATTCACACGGTCTTTCAGACCATCCAACGGGAGATACACCGTGGAGCACCATTGTGGGGCATTACCTTGGACATATCCAACTTCTACTAGAGCCTGCAAATCCCAGCTGAACATAGGGGACTGTTTCGCATGCAGGGGGCGCACTTCCACTGCCTCCCGTTTGGGTGGAAGTTTTCCCCGGTACTGGCACAGGACACATTGGCAGCGCTGTTGAAGGAGTTCTTTGACAACCACGTGGAGGGGATCGATGTCTACCGTTTCCATTATTTGGATGATGTGCTGATCTTGTCACGTGACAGGGAGTGCATGAAAAGCCTGGGCCATCGGCTGGCGTGTTTCTTGATGGCAAAGGGCCTGCGCATCTCCATAAAATCCTGCCTCGAGCCACATCAGAATGTCCTGTGGCTGGGGAAGATGTTCGACCTGGCCAAAGGGGAGGTGCGGAACACAGACAAAATGCTCACAAAGTGCTTGGGGATTGCCATAAAAACGGCCTGCTCGCCTGTGTCTCCAAAGGTGGCGGAACGGGTCACAGGAAAAATGCAATGGGCATTTGGACCACGAAAAGGGGTCACCCTGTTTCTGCAGGGGTGGCACAGGTTCCGTTGGGGACATCATCGGTTTCAGCACCGCCCGAGCCCGGCCCTGATATCGGCACTGTTCGATGCGCTGGCGATATCGTACGTGCCAGCCACGGTTGACCCAAGGCCTGGGCATTTTGGCTTTGCGCCGTTCCTGGCAGTGGATGCAGCAGAGACTGCTGGTGGCTACCGCCTGGGTATCTCTGGACGCAATGGAGTCATGCGAACGCGAAAGATCCCGGCGCAGAACCAGCAACAGGCGGAGCTCAGTGGTGTCCTACATGCCTGTAGGTTTGCGGTGACCCAGAAGTGGCACAGGGTCTCATTGTTTGTGGACAATACAGCGGCCTGCTACAGTGCAACCAATATGAGGGCGTCCACGAGGGCATGTACGCAAGTGAAGATACTCCGTGCTATTTGGAATTTGTTGTGGCACACGGGCTTGGTCTTGAATGTTGTCTGGGTTGATACTGCGCGCATGCTTGCTGATGTTGTGTCCCGTTTGCCAGACCTGACGCCAGCAAGCATCACCAAGGCAAGAATTGAGGCGGCACATAAGTGGGGCACATTGTGCGGAGAGCTGCACCTTGTGCAGAGTTTTGGATCGGTCCGACTGTAGCGGGGGGGGGGGGTTTCCTCGCATGAGCGATGGCTGGAGTGCCCCCTCTTTTTTGCTGTAGCAGGCCCCTGCAACATGTCTGAGTGGGGCGACCGACATGAGGAGGAGTCCCATGACGAGGGGAAAGTGGGGTCGAAACGTCCACGAGGATCTCGGGGCCCGGAGGGCAAGCTGGCGCAGAAGGCGCGCACGCTGAGGCGGAGAGCTAAGAGAGC
Source organism: Eutreptiella sp. 'Long Island Sound 2002' (assembly GCA_964036045.1). Classification (NCBI taxonomy): domain Eukaryota; phylum Euglenozoa; class Euglenophyceae; order Eutreptiales; family Eutreptiaceae; genus Eutreptiella; species Eutreptiella sp. 'Long Island Sound 2002'. The sequence continues at coordinate 24,171,687 of OZ038380.1, read as the reverse complement.
GGAAGGGCACCTCCATGCAGAACAGCCCAGATACCGCCTGGGAGGAATGACCGAGCAATCCTTCGAGTTAGTGCTGTGCCGGCCAGTACCAGAACGGGACCTCCACAACGCCTGGCAGACCTTCTGTGGATGGATCACGCGACGCACCAGGGCGCAGTATGCCATGGCACGGGTCGAGCCTGCTGAGAAGAGTAAGGACCAGACCCAACGCCACCTTTACCTCGACCGCCACGAGCTGCGACTGGCACCAGGAGTCAAGCTGACGATGTCCTTCACCCACCATGCCACTGCAGTGCAAAGAGTCACCCTCAATGGAAAAGTGGACCTCATCAAAGATGTATTCAAACTTGTGAAGGATGATCTGGAACAGACGGACTCAGACTGAGGCGAGGCTGTCATGAGGATGACTGTCACTCCTGCACGGACTGTCCATGGCGCTAATGTACCAGAGTGAGAAAAAAGTGGGCTGGAGAGGAAGGTGGGGGAGAGGGACGACACGTGGTGCAGGAAGAGCACGACCATACCCGGGGTATATAAAAGAGAGCTCCCCTCGCAAGTGCGATGGATGATACGGCAAAGTGTGAGTCAGTGAGCGAGCACGCCTTTATATGTGGAACCACGAGAGCCAGCATGAGTGAGAGTCAGAGATGACCCACGAGCCCTTCGGGCCTGGCGCGCCAGTGAAGGAGCAAGCATCAGTGTTGGCTTTGTGTACTGTGTATGTGTGAGCTGTACCTGTGAGGAGGTTAGGGGGGAATCAAGGGATTCGCCTATAGGCGAATCACAGGAGTCACCCCATAATACCACTCATATGCACTGTTACTATAGAATCTTTTAAAGATTTTTGGGCCCACCCACCCGCCCAGACACTTACGCACACTCCAGGAACACCATTGATACTATCATGGAGAAGTGTATCATAGATCCACGGCACACGAGTCTACCGCCAGTGAAGGAGCAAGCATCAGTGTTGGCTTTGTGTACTGTGTATGTGTGAGCTGTACCTGTCAGGAGGTTAGGGGGGAATCCCCCAAATATTTGACGGAACCCCATCCGTGAAATATTTGGGGGCTGTAGACCCCCCAAATATTTGACGGAACCCCATCCGTCAAATATTTTGGGGGTGTAAAGCCCCCAAATATTTGACGGAACCCCATCCGTGAAATATTTTGGGGATGTAGACCCCCCAAATATTTGACGGAACCCCATCCGTCAAATATTTTGGGGGTGTACAGCCCCCAAATATTTGACAGAACCCCATCCGTGAAATATTTTGGGGATGTAGACCCCCCAAATATTTGACGGAACCCCATCCGTCAAATATTTTGGGGGTGTACAGCCCCCAAATATTTGACGGAACCCCATCCATGAAATATTTTGGGGGTCTACACCCCCAAAATATTTCACGGATGTGGTTCCGTGAAATATTTGGGGGCTGTAGACCCCCAAAATATTTGACGGATGGGGTTCCGTGAAATATTTGGGGGCTGTAGACCCCCCAAATATTTGACGGATGGGGTTCCGTGAAATATTTGGGGGCTGTAGACCCCCCAAATATTTGACGGAACCCCATCCATGAAATATTTGGGGGCTGTAGACCCCCCAAATATCTCACGGAACCCCATCCGTCAAATATTTTGGGGGTGTACAGCCCCCAAATATTTGACGGAACCCCATCCGTGAAATATTTTGGGGATGTAGACCCCCCAAATATTTGACGGAACCCCATCCGTCAAATATTTTGGGGGTGTACAGCCCCCAAATATTTGACGGAACCCCATCCGTGAAATATTTTGGGGGTCTACAGCCCCCAAATATTTCACGGATGTGGTTCCGTGAAATATTTGGGGGATGTAGACCCCCAAAATATTTGACGGATGGGGTTCCGTGAAATATTTGGGGGCTGTAGACCCCCCAAATATTGACGGATGGGGTTCCGTGAAATATTTGGGGGCTGTAGACCCCCCAAATATTTGACGGAACCCCATCCATGAAATATTTGGGGGCTGTAGACCCCCCAAATATCTCACGGAACCCCATCCGTCAAATATTTTGGCGGTGTACAGCCCCCAAATATTTGACGGAACCCCATCCGTGAAATATTTTGGGGGTATAGACCCCCCAAATATTTGACGGAACCCCATCCATGAAATATTTGGGGGCTGTAGACCCCCCAAATATCTCACGGAACCCCATCCCTTAAATATTTTGGGGGTGTACAGCCCCCAAATATTTGACGGAACCCCATCCATGAAATATTTTTGGGGTCTACACCCCCGAAATATTTCACGGATGTGGTTCCGTGAAATATTTGGGGGCTGTGGACCCCCCAAATATTTGACGGATGGGGTTCCGTGAAATATTTGGGGGCTGTAGACCCCCAAAATATTTGACGGATGGGGTTCCGTGAAATATTTGGGGGCTGTAGACCCCCCAACTATTTGACGGAACCCCATCCGTGAAATATTTGGGGGCTGTAGACCCCCCAAATATTTCACGGAACCCCATCCGTCAAATATTTTGGGGGTGTACAGCCCCCAAATATTTGACGGAACCCCATCCGTGAAACATTTTGGGGGTCTACACCCCCAAAATATTTCACGGATGTGGTTCCGTGAAATATTTGGGGGCTGTAGACCCCCCAAATATTTGACGGAACCCCATCTGTCAAATATTTTGGGGGTGTACAGCCCCCAAATATTTGACGGAACCCCATCCGTGAAATATTTGGGGGGTCTACACCCCCAAAATGTTTCACGGATGTGGTTCCGTGAAATATTTGGGGGCTGTAGACCCCCCAAATATTTGACGGAAGCCCTTCCGTCAAACCCCATGCGTCAGTTACCTAGGGGGTGTAGACCCCCAAAATATTTGACGGATGTGTGTCCGTCAAATACTTGGGGGGTCTACACCCCCGAAATATTTGACGGACACACATCCGTCAAATATTTTGGGGGTCTACACCCCCCAGGTAACTGACGCATGGACATGCGTCAAATATTTGATGGACATACATCCGTCAAATATTTTGGGGGTGTAGACCCCCCAAATATTTGATGGCCACACATCCGTCAAATATTTTGGGGGTGTAGACCCCCCAAATATTTGACGGACACACGTCCGTCAAATACTTTGGGGGTGTAGACCCCCCAAATATTTGACGGACACACATCCGTCAAATATTTTGGGGGTCTACACCCCCCAGGTAACTGACGCATGGACATGCGTCAAATATTTGATGGACATACATCCGTCAAATATTTTGGGGGTGTAGACCCCCCAAATATTTGATGGCCACACATCCGTCAAATATTTTGGGGGTGTAGACCCCCCAAATATTGTGGGGGCCTATGGGGGCCTGTGGGGACCTATGGGGACCTATGGGGGCCTATGGGGCTCTATGGGGACCTATGGGGGTCTATGGGGGCCTATGAGGGCCTATGGGGACCTATGGGGACCTATGGGGACCTATGGGGGTCTATGGGGGTCTATGGGGACCCATGGTGGCCTATGGGGCTCTATGGGGACCTATGGGGGCCTATGGGGACTTATGGGGACCTATGGGGGCCTATGGGGACCTATGGGGGCCTATGGGGGCCTATAGGGGCCTATGGGGACCTTTGGGGGCCTATAGGGGCCTATGGGGGCCTATGGGGGCCTATGGGGGCCTATTGGCACCTTTGGGGACCTGTGGGGGCCTATGGGGACCTTTGGGGGCCTATGGGGGCCTATGGGGGCCTATGGGGGCCTATGGGGGTCTATGGGGGTCTATGGGGACCCATGGTGGCCTATGGGGCTCTATGGGGACCTATGGGGGCCTATGGGGACTTATGGGGACCTATGGGGGCCTATGGGGGCCTATGGGGGCCTATGGGGGCCTATTGGCACTTTTGGGGACCTGTGGGGGCCTATGGGGACCTATGGGGGCCTATGGGGGCCTATGGGGGCCTATGGGGGCCTATGGGGGCCTTTTGGCACCTTTGGGGACCTGTGGGGGCCTATGGGGACCTATGGGGGCCTATGGGGGCCTGTGGGGGCCTATGGGGGCCTATGGGGGCCTATGGGGGCCTATGGGGGCCTATGGGGACCTATGGGGGCCTATGGGGGTCTATGGGGACCTCTGGGCACCTATTGTGGCCTATGGGGGCCTATGGGGGCCTATGGGGACCTATGGGGGCCTATGGGGGCCTATGGGGGCCTATGGGGGCCTATGGGGACCTATGGGGGCCTATGGGGGTCTATGGGGACCTCTGGGTACCTATTGTGGCCTATGGGGGCCTATGGGGGCCTATGGGGACCTATGGGGGCCTATGGGGGCCTATGGGGACCTTTGGGGGCCTATGGGGGCCTATGGGGGCCTATGGGGGCCTATGGGGGTCTATGGGGACCCATGGTGGCCTATGGGGCTCTATGGGGACCTATCGGGGCCTATGGGGACTTATCGGGACCTATGGGGGCCTATGGGGGCCTATGGGGGCCTATGGGGGCCTATGGGGGCCTATTGGCACTTTTGGGGACCTGTGGGGGCCTATGGGGGCCTATGGGGGCCTATGGGGGCCTTTTGGCACCTTTGGGGACCTGTGGGGGCCTATGGGGACCTATGGGGGCCTATGGGGGCCTGTGGGGGCCTATGGGGGCCTATGGGGGCCTATGGGGGCCTATGGGGGCCTATGGGGGCCTATGGGGACCTATGGGGGCCTATGGGGGTCTATGGGGACCTTTGGGCACCTATTGTGGCCTATGGGGGCCTATGGGGGCCTATGGGGACCTATGGGGGCCTATGGGGGCCTATGGGGGTCTATGGGGGCCTATGGGGGTCTATGTCGACCTATGGGGGCCTATTGGCACCTTTGGGGACCTATGGGGACCTATGGGGGCCAATGGGGGCCTATGGGGGCCTATTGGCACCTTTGGGGACCTATGGGGCTCTTTGGGGGCCTATGGGGGCCTATGGGGGCCTACGGGGCTCTATGGGGACCTATGGGGGCCTATGGGGACCTTAGGGGGCCTACGGGGGCCTATGGGGGCACGTGGGGACCTATGGGGACCTATGGCGGCCTATGGGGCCTATGGGGGTCTATGGGGACCTATGGGGGCCTATGGGGGTCTATTGGGACATATGGGGGCCTATTGGCACCTTTGGGGACCTATGGGGACCTATGGGGGCCAATGGGGGCCAATGGGGGCCTATTGGCACCTTTGGGGACCTATGGGGACCTATGGGGGCCTATGGGGGTCTATGGGGACCTATGGGAGCCTATGGGGGTCTATGGGGACCTTTGGGGTCCTATGGGCGCCTATGGGGGCCTATGAGGGCCTATGGGGGCCTACGGGGGCCTTTTGGCACCTTTGGGGACCTATGGGCATCTTTGGGCACCTTTGGGGGTCTATGGGGACCTTTGGGGACCTTTGGGCACCTTTGGGGACCTATGGGGGTCTATGGGGACCTACGGGGACCTATGGGGGTCTATGGGGACCTATGGGGACCTATGGGGGCCTATGGGGACCTTTGGGCACCTTTGGGGACCTATGGGCACCTACGGGGATGGGGATCTATGGGCACCTATGGGGATGGGGGCCGATGGGCGACTCATCGGCATCTAGGGGGGCCTATGGGGGCCTATGGGGGCCTATGGGGGCCTGTGGGGGCCTATGGGGGCCTATGGGGGCCTATGGGGGCCTATGGGGGCCTATGGGGACCTATGGGGGCCTATGGGGGTCTATGGGGACCTTTGGGCACCTATTGTGGCCTATGGGGGCCTATGGGGGCCTACGGGGGCCTATGGGGACCTATGGGGGCCTATGGGGGCCTATGGGGACCTTTGGGGGCCTATGGGGGCCTATGGGGGCCTATGGGGGCCTATGGGGGTCTATGGGGGTCTATGGGGACCCATGGTGGCCTATGGGGCTCTATGGGGACCTATGGGGGCCTATGGGGACTTATGGGGACCTATGGGGGCCTATGGGGGCCTATGGGGGCCTATGGGGGCCCATGGGGGCCTATGGGGGCCTATTGGCACTTTTGGGGACCTGTGGGGGCCTATGGGGGCCTATGGGGGCGTATGGGGGCCTTTTGGCACCTTTGGGGACCTGTGGGGGCCTATGGGGACCTATGGGGGCCTATGGGGGCCTGTGGGGGCCTATGGGGGCCTATGGGGGCCTATGGGGGCCTATGGGGGCCTATGGGGGCCTATGGGGACCTATGGGGGCCTATGGGGGTCTATGGGGACCTTTGGGCACCTATTGTGGCCTATGGGGGCCTATGGGGGCCTATGGGGACCTATGGGGGCCTATGGGGGCCTATGGGGGTCCATGGGGGCCTTTGGGGGTCTATGTCGACCTATGGGGGCCTATTGGCTCCTTTGGGGACCTATGGGGACCTATGGGGGCCAATGGGGGCCTATGGGGGCCTATTGGCACCTTTGGGGACCTATGGGGCTCTATGGGGGCCTATGGGGGCCTACGGGGCTCTATGGGGACCTATGGGGGCCTATGGGGACCTTAGGGGGCCTACGGGGGCCTATGGGGGCACGTGGGGACCTATGGGGACCTATGGCGGCCTATGGGGCCTATGGGGGTCTATGGGGACCTATGGGGGCCTATGGGGGTCTATTGGGACATATGGGGGCCTATTGGCACCTTTGGGGACCTATGGGGACCTATGGGGGCCAATGGGGGCCAATGGGGGCCTATTGGCACCTTTGGGGACCTATGGGGCTCTATGGGGGCCTATGGGGGTCTATGGGGACCTATGGGAGCCTATGGGGGTCTATGGGGACCTTTGGGGTCCTATGGGCGCCTATGGGGGCCTATGAGGGCCTATGGGGGCCTACGGGGGCCTTTTGGCACCTTTGGGGACCTATGGGCATCTTTGGGCACCTTTGGGGGTCTATGGGGACCTTTGGGGACCTTTGGGCACCTTTGGGGACCTATGGGGGTCTATGGGGACCTACGGGGACCTATGGGGGTCTATGGGGACCTATGGGGACCTATGGGGGCCTATGGGGACCTTTGGGCACCTTTGGGGACCTATGGGCACCTATGGGGATGGGGATCTATGGGCACCTATGGGGATGGGGGCCGATGGGCGACTCATCGGCATCTAGGGGGGCCTATGGGGGCCTATGGGGGCCTATGGGGGCCTGTGGGGGCCCATGGGGGCCTATGGGGACCTTTGGGCACCTTTGGGGACCTATGGGCACCAATGGGGATGGGGATCTATGGGCACCTATGGGGATGGGGGCCGATGGGCGACTCATCGGCATCTAGGGGGGCCTATGGGGGCCTATGGGGGCCTATGGGGGCCTATGGGGGCCTATGGGGACCTTTGGGGGTCTATGGGGACCTATTGGGGCCTATGGGGGCCTATGGGCACCTTTGGGGGTCTATGGGGGCCTATTGGGGCCTATGGGGGCCTATGGGGACCTATGGGGACCTATGGGGTTTGGGGGGACCTTTGGGGGCCTATGGGGGCCATTGGGACCTATGGGGACCTATGGGGAGCTATGGGGGCCTATGGGGGCCTATGGGGGCCTTTGGGGGCCTATGGGCACCTTTGGGGACCTTTGGGGACCTTTGGGGGCGTATGGGGTCCTTTAGGGACCTTTGGGGACCTATGGGGGTCTATGGGGACCTATGGGGGTCTATGGGGGGGACCTATGGGGGTCTATGGGGACCTATGGGGACCTATGGGGGCATATGGGGGCCCATGGGGGTCTACGGGGACCTTTGGGGACCTATGGGGACCTTTGGGTACCTTTGGGGACCTATGGGCACCTTTGGGGACCTATGGGCACCTATGGGGATGGGGGCCGATGGGGACTCTTCGGCATCTAAGGGGGACCTATGGGGGCCTATGGGGGCCTGTGGCGGCCTATGGGGGCCTATGGGGACCTTTGGGTGTCTATGGGGACCTATTGGGGCCTATGGGGGCCTATGGGCACCTTTGGGGGCCTATGGGGGCCTATTGGGGCCTATGGGGGTCTATGGGGACCGATGGGGGCCTATTGGCACCATTGGGGACCTATGGGGGCCTATGGGGACCTTTGGGGGCCTATGGGCGCCTATGGGGGCCTATGGGCGCCTATGGGGGCCTATGAGGGCCTATGGGGGCCTACGGGGGCCTATTGGCACCTTTGGGGACCTATGGGCATCTTTGGGCACCTTTGGGGGTCTATGGGGACCTTTGGGGACCTATGGGGACCTTTGGGCACCTTTGGGGACCTATGGGGTACTATGGGGACCTACGGGGGCGTATGGGGGTCTATGGGGACCTATGGGGACCTATGGGGGCCTATGGGGGTCTACGGGGACCTTTGGGGACCTATGGGGACCTTTGGGCACCTTTGGGGACCTATGGGCACCTATGGGGATGGGGACCTATGGGCACGTATGGGGATGGGGGCCGATGGGCGACTCATCGGCATCTAGGGGGACCCATGGGGGCCTATGGGGGCCTATGGGGGCCTATGGGGGCCTATGGGGGCCTATGGGGACCTTTGGGGGTCTATGGGGACCTATTGGGGCCTATGGGGGCCTATGGGCACCTTTGGGGGTCTATGGGGGCCTATTGGGGCCTATGGGGACCTATGGGGACCTATGGGGGCTTGTGGAGGCCTATGGGGGCCTGTGGGGACCTACAGGGACCTATGGGCACCTTTGGGGACCTATGGGGACCTATGGGGGCTGATGGGGACTCATTGGCATCTAGGGGGACCTTTGGGGACCTATGGGCACCTGTGGGGACCCATGGGCACCTTTGGGGGCCTATGGGGGCCTATGGGGGCCTATGGGGACCTATTGGCACCTTTGGGGACCTATGGGCACCTTTGGGGGCCCATGGGGGCCTATGGGGGCCTATGGGCACCTTTTTGTTTGCCACTTTCCTTGCTCACACATTTTCCCCATTTTCCCATTTTGGTGTTCAAAGTCTTTTTTACTTTTGTACTGCCATGTTTCTGATTGTCCAAGGTGGTTCCCCAATGATTTTTCAATTGTGTCCTCCCTTTTTGTTTTTTTCATTTGGGGGGGGGGTTGATTTAGATTTAGGCATAGTTTCTCCCAATTTCCTCTGGGCATTAGACCCCTAGACCCACCTCCAGTAGATAAGAATATCAGACATCTTCTTGGACAGACCGCACACACAACATCCCTTATCAGACATCAGACATCAGACTTTATACACATAGCTGCTAGCTCGGCCTCCCCAAGTGCTGGCCACAACTCATTATTCGACGGGTCAACGTCCATAAGGTCATTGGATTGCTCCAGATGCGCTGATGGGGGGCACGCGGGCCTTGCATGGGGCGCAAGCGCAGGACCAACCGAGCCCTCAGCCATGGCTGGCGAGGAGCCGGTCCCGGGGAGGGGTTGGCGTGCCGCCGCATTGCGGGGGGCTCGCGGCGACGCAAGTGGCCACCCCGGATACCTCCCGGCATGGCGTTAGTCTCCCTGGGCTTGGGTGCATCGGCACGGTCACTTGACCGCCTTGCTTGCGGCTTTGACGTAGTTGTTGGGGGCACGACAAGATGGCGCTCAGGGCCACGGGACGAGGGCATCGCCTGCACCCTCGGGTGTACCAGGGGGTCTTGGTTCGCAGGCGGGGGCAACACCGCATCACCCGCCACGGTCTTTTGGGCAGGCTGGTCCACCCACGAGGTCTCTACGAGCGGCTGTTGCCAAACGATCAAGGCTATGAGGCGCCGTACGTCAGCCTCTGTGAGGGGGGATTATTCGGCGCAGGGGTGCGGCTTGGGGACGCGCCGCCTCTGTTCGCCCTCCAAGAGGGGTATCGATGTGTTTGTACACCGTCAGGCTGCGCGTCAGCTCGTAGTGTACGCAGTGGACCGCTACCGGCAGTTTTCCCGGCAAGGGCGCAACCGTACCCAGGGCAGCACTCACCACCGCACAAGCAGCTACCGCTTGGGCGTGGGAGCGGAAGGTGAGATACCCATGCAGCTCACCCCCGCGGCTAGCCTCTGCCACTCCCACCGCCCCGTCCATCCACATGAAACCGTCCGTGAGGTGGCGGCGCGTCCACCCCGCAGAGAGGCGTTGCAAGTGGAGGACCGTGAGCGGTGCTGTTGCGGCACCGGCCCTGCCATCCCGGGGGGCTGACTCACTTTGCGCCTCAGGCACGGGGTGGTTTGGGTGGCTTCGGGCCGCTTCTTGTGGGGGGTGCATGGCTGTCTGCCCTGAGCAGACTGTGCGACCTGCGGGCGGTGGGCCGCAAGGCTCGGCGTCGTCTACGTGGCGGCTCCTGGGCAGGTCCCTGTGGGGGTTTTTGCCGGCGGCTTGCACTGGGCCACCGCGGCCTATTGGGCCACAACCTGCTTGGCCTTGCGGGCTCCGCGCTTGCGTTTGCGCGGGGGTCCCTTGCACTCCATATGGGGCGGTCGGGGTGGGGGGCCGTCTTGGGCTCCTAGTCCGGCCAAGGCCGGGTATCGGGGGCGTCATAGCGCAGACACCGGGTCGTGTCCGGACTCGGGGAGCGGCACCGCCGTCGATAGGCCTCACCCCGCCGCCCCGGGGGCCCTTCCGCAGGGGCGGCACCAGGCGGGCCGCGGCCAAGGTGGTTACCACAGTGGGCGGTGGCACAGTTATCGCCACTGTGGTCGTAGCCTAGGTCACTCGTGTTGCGCCCGGCCGACGCTGGCATGCCATAGCGCTCCGGGGTATGATATGCATGGCGCTCCGGAGCACTGTCATACCGGCCGGGGCTGTCGTACACCCGGTCCGGGGGGTCTCCACGGTCTCCCCTCGGGGGGGGGGGGGGCGCTAGTGATATGGCAGCAGGGGCCTCCTCACCGCCTTAGTGGGCATGGAGGGGCGGCGTTCATCCCGGGGTTTTTCCGTGTGCATTGGCGGCGCTTGGGGCGTCGCGGCGCCTTCAACCACCGCCGTTTGGCCGGGGTCAAGCCTAGTGGCCTCGGGCGGCGTGGGGTGCTCCGAGTGGCGGTCTAGGCCTGCTACGTGGCCCCGTAGGTAGGCTAGCTCCACATCCTGCTGATCAGGGGGCAGCGCTACCGGCATTAGCGAGGGCGGCGGGGGCGGCGGGGGTAGTCCATAACGCGGCTCACTTAAGTAGTAAGCCGGATAGGCCGGCTGCGAGTGAATGTCGAGCAGCGGCTGATGAGAACCGTAGGGGTTGTGGGTTTACCGGGGCGCCGTCCCGAAGAAGCCAGGGAGAGAGGGTGCGGCACTAGAGGGCCTCCCGGCATGGGAGGGCTTTGGGCATAGGGGGTAGTAGGCGCGGCCTCTTGGGCCTTGGTGTGGGCGAAGTAGACCTTCTGTGACTCCAACAACACGTGCTGGATGAACTCCGTCCCGAAGGCGTGCGGTCCCGCCAGTCCCATTTGCGCTGCCCGTAGGGACGGTGTTGCGATCGCCAGTGGCCACTGCTCCAGGCTGGCGGAGTTCCATAGTTGGCCCTGTACCTATGACGCCCGTGGCTCTACGTAGGTGGTTCGCCACGTGTGCAAGCACTGCCAGGCTAGGTGCCATTCATGGGACTGCATTCCCACAGGTGAAGGGCCGTTTCCGGGTCGCTGCCGCACAATAGGCACTGCGTGCTCAGTCGTGCATTGCGGTGTGCGGAGCGCTCCGCCATCACTGTCATGGTGGGTAGGTTGCGCATCAGATGGGCCACCGAGGAGGGCCGTTGCTGGTCACTGGTGAACAGGTCCAAGGGCAGGCCGAGGCCTGGCTAGTAGTTTGTCCCCCTTCGGTGCTTGTAGTGCACCCGAGTGGGGATCGCCGCCTGCTCTGGCAACCACTCTTGCAGGTCAGTGGGGGCCAGTTGGCAGTGGTCCCGGTACTTCACCAGGGGCAGGCAGGCGTAGGCGCGGCACAGCATCCAGGCGCCCGTGGTTCCTCCCTGGTCGCCACATCAACCCGCACATCGATGGCGGTTATCTAGTGGGAGGGCGTGACCACAATATTGATGTGGTGTGGTGTGGTGGGGTGTGGTGTGGTGTGGTGTGGTGTGGTGTTGTCTGACACAGTGCAGTATATGTTTTGCGTGTTGGGCATGTCCTGTTGTACGCCGTACGTGTTGTGTTCAGTATGCGTCTGAGCTCTGTTGTTGGTGTTGTGTGTGTATATGTGTGTTTTCATATGATGCACATGATCTTCCAGGCCATGCAGAAGTACTTGGCCAATGGCTGGCCCCATGGCAATCCAAGTAGTGGGCATACTTATGGACTGTCCGCAAAAGATATTGTTGTGGAATCCCGAGCGAAAGTATGCCTCTAGGCAATATGAGAGCCTTGGGTAGGGGTACTGGAAAATGGCGCCGGGGACAATGCTGCGTGGATGTTCGACAGCCTGCCTTTTGGACCTTAGACCTTAAGTTGATGGTGTGCCATGCATTGCCTTTTGCAGACGGTTCTTTGTGCTGTTCAGGTCGCAAAAGTTCTCGGCTGTGTGCCGGACCAGTTGGTTTTCACTTCTGGAGGCACTGAGTCAAACAATTGGGCCATCATTGGTGTGCTCCCCTGCGGCCAGCCTTTGGGTGTTTGCTCGTCGTTGCAGGCGGTTTGGGAATGAGGCATTCCTTCTTCTTTCCACAAGGGCAATCGAAGTGGCTTTGGTGGGCAGGCTGTTGGTTGGCCGGGGACTGACAGCAGTCGCTGGTCGACCCGTGTTACTTGCAATTATGGATCTCCCTAATGAATCGTGTTGGCGATCAGGGCAGATCTGAAGACCTTTTGGGTGGGCCTGGAGTAAGGCCCTGGCGGTTGTTGATGCGTCTCGCGGCAGATGTGGGTAATTTCGGTAGCAAGACCTGGGCTGCACCAGATCAGCACCATCCGCGATTGCCGTGACATCCCCAGCCCCCTGCGTCATTGATGGTGCCCTCCAGAGTTCAGGGTCTGGGAATGAATGGAATGTGAAGCCTGTCAGCGCCGTCAGGGCAGGGCCTGGCGTTTGGGTATAACGCACGTTGAAGAAAAATCGGACTAGACATGCGTTGCAAGGCTTTAGGTTTGCCGCCGCGTTGAGGCCGCTGCCAGACAAAGGGAGAACGGCGTGCGAAGGCCCTCGTCCCCCATTTCACGGTGCAGGTGCTGCGCTGCGTTGCCGGGAGTTGAACCCCGACAAGAACCACATTGTTACCAGCGCCGTAGAGCACCCCTCCGTTGACGAGGTCTGCAAATTTATGCAGAAGGAGCTCGGTTTTGAGGTCACATTTGTCCCCGTTGACAGCACGGGAATGATTGATGTGCAGGTGCTGTTTGGAAGGGCGGCAACGAGAAGACAAAGCCCGTTGTAAGGGAGAGGGGGTGCGTGTAACAGCATCGGGTGTGACCGTGGCAATGGTGACAGACGAAAGAACAAAGACCCCCCATGACAAACTGAGTGTGCATGTGATGATGGGTTTCAGTCCACCAAGCCAACACTTCCGCTTACTTTGGTCCATAGCTTTGCTGATCGGCGTGATGGTGCCTGCCAGACAGTCTGTAATTATGTCCCCACATGAGCCTCCCTTAAGATTTCAGGTTTTTCTGAATTTTGTTTGCAGATCTCAGACTTTGCCTGCGCCTAGTGACATTCCCAGAAAACGTGCTCAAAGGCAGCAATTGCATGTGAATTGCAGTACCACTGGAATGCTCTTCGGGACCTCAGGTTTTGCTGCTGCGGGATGAAGCATTCACGGGCTGATTTGTTGTAAAGGTTTTGAGCTTCGGTTGCCGTTGTGGTGCCCTGAGACCTTCTGCAGATTTCTCCTTTGATCAGTGTTGATCAGTAGTACCAAGCTCGGATTCAAAGATATGGCCGAGAGTCCTCTTTCATTTGGAGATGCCACTTCGTCGGTGCCACACGGAAAGAGCTGGCAGGGACCGTATTGCCTTTACACCTTTGTACTGTCCTTACCTTTGTTTTGCATTTCCCTTTGAACGTTCGTTTACCTTTTGTTTAACCTTGGGTTTAGTCTCACGATGGCGGCTGGTGCAGGTCCAAAGCTCACCTTCTGCATCCTGTAGAGGTGTTGCGCTGTGGTGGCCCTTCGATTCTTGACCCACACTGGCACTGGCAGTAAATAACAGCACCCTATTCGGGAAATGCTGTCTGCAAACGTTGTGTGCGTATGTGCGTGTGTGCATGGTATTATTGCGTGCTATGTGCAACGGCCTTAGGGTTCTCATCTACAGGCAGATCCCAACATGAGCTTAGACGCCTACGGCCTTGAGTGTCTAGCTTCGGGCTAAATGTGCATGTGGTGAGTTCTTCCACTGCCCTCGTTGCCCCGCTTAGCCGCTCATTGATGTAGCTTGTAGCGGCGCTTGTCATCTCGCACCTGCACGACGCAAACCGACGCCAGTGGTGCGCATGCGTTGTATGCGTCGCTCGTTCATTGGACAAGCAATGCCTTAAGTACATCAGTAAACAGTCGCGAGGCCTGCTTACGACGTGTGGTCCAAGAAATGTGTAGTGCTTTGCCTGTGCATTTCTGGCGAGCGGTCATACGGCCATTCGTTTTTCTCATGGTTTGCAGGATAAAATTTAAAATGACGCATTACACCCTCTCACCAGAAACAAACCCGAGCAGCGCCTGTCAAAAATCGCCTTTTCTAAGATTGACTGGCGTCCGGGTTCACATTGGAGCCCATCCGCATGTGTCCGTTTTGCTTTCTGGGTGCCCCCGTTTGTGTTTTTGAGGGCGTCCGATCACGTCCGTTTCATTTTTTTTTCTTTTGAAGTTGGCGTATTGTTAGTGAAGTACAAAAATATAACAAATACAAATACGGGCGGCCGTACCCGTCCCCGGCGCGGAAGCGAGCGTCAGGTTTGGGCCTGTGGCGGTGCATGTGCCTCCGGGTGGTCCCTCGTCCCCAACCCCCAGTCTGCCTGTGCCGGGCTGCGTCGTGGGCGTGGGCCCCGGGGCGACTCGTCTGGCGGAGATGTACCATCGCCGCCCCCTCCCCCCAATGCGTCCGTCGCACATGCACAGGCCTTTGAGCAGAGCCTTTCGGACCGGACATCGCTCGTGACGGTGATGCACGCCAACAACGAGACCGGGACGATCCAGCCCATCGCCAGACTCGCAGACATTGCAAAGGCCAAGGGGGACATCTTGGTGCACACGGACGCAGCACAGACCCTGGGTCCCGCCCTCTTTGACCCGCTGTCCTTCCCTGTTGCCCCTGTCACGCATGGCACCCCCGGCGAACGGTCTCTGAAGGACACAGTATCTTGTTTAAGCCATTCAAGCCCGCCTCCTTCCGCCAGCGGTGCTGGCGGTGGTACCCCAGGTCAAAGGGCTCATGTGCGGTGAGGCCCGACCTCCTTCAGCGTCATGGCATACCGGGCTCACTGCCGGGTCACGTGTTTGCCCAGCCCTGGGGACTTCATCAGCCCGACACAATGGAACACAGAGGCAGGGCATGTCGTGGGCGGGTAATTTACAGCAGGAATTTCGGGGTATGAGCCCTGTTTGAGGACCGCTCGCCGTGTTTTCAGCCATCGTGCCTTGGGTTTGAACCCTTGAGCTTGGCGTTCTCGGTGGTATTGGAATGCTGCGGCTGCACCCCGTTCACCGGTCAGGCAGTATCCCAGGACCTTGGGAATGCATGCTCTTGTTTGAGAATGGGTCCAAGTAAGCCCTCGTGGGGGTTCCATTTCTTCCCCACGAAGGATTGGGCCACTCCTGACGGCATTTTGGCCGGAAACAAGAACGAATGAGAAGATAGCAAGTGCTGTGGGGCATGCAGAACACAGGAGAAGCTGCGATATGGAGATGGAGGATTTTGTGTGAAGGGGGGAGGGATGTGGAAGGGGGGAGATGTGTGTTGATAGTTGGGGCTGGGGTGTGCCTCCAAAGAGGGAAAGTTCAAAGGCGAAATATGGAAAACTCAGGAATACGAATCTTTTTATATCAGGAACTTATAAATGCCGGGCTAAACTTGTCCAATTTATGGAAAGTAGTATTCTATGATGTTGTGTCATGCTTCAATGGCAGTGCATCAAACAAGGGTAGTAGAAACGGACCTCCTTGGAAGCTCGGTGAAATTTCGCCTTAGCGCCACATATTTCTGAAAAACAAAAAGCCCCGATTTTTGTTGTTTCTTTGTGAGGATTGTGATTTTTTTTTTTGGCGTGCTTTTTGGCTTCTTGGTCCTTGGTCAACCTCTGTGAAATGGCACACACACACACAAACACACACGCACACACATCAAGTTTGGCATCACAATATATGACGAAAACATGGAAACTTGCAGGCCTCGTTGGTTGCCTAAGCATTTAGCATCGGCAACTCAACAACCAAACACCCTATCTATTTTTATCTTTCTATTACCCGCCGCAGGCCAAGACCACACCGCCCCGCATCGATCTAGGTCGCAGTGACGACAGAGGTCACCGTATCAACACAAACCACAGCCTGCATGCACCTCAAGGGGCAAACCAGATACCTGGAGAATTGCACCTCCACAGAAGGTAAGCACACGAACACGTTATCATGGCCGGCAGTATTGGCCTGTGAGGACTGACTGCTGAGAGATCCGTTGGCTGCAGCTTTCATGCCCACAAGTGAGTCACATCTTTGCCCCAAGACTGCAGCTGAGAGTCATTGCAGACGCCTGTGCCCCGAGTGACGTACCCCTCGTGCATCACAGGCAAGATCCCTTGCAATGTGGATGACCTGAAGGTAGATCTCTTAAGTGTCTGCTCGCACAAGTTTTATGGCCCCAAAGGCATTGGCGCGTTGTATATTCGACCTGGAGTTCATTTGAAGAAGTTCATGCATGGCGCCGGGCATGAGCGGTATGTGGGCTTGTGCGTGTGTGCGTGTGTGGGTGGGTGTGTTTGGACAGGGTGCTCGGCTCCTCTGCTGGGGCGTCCATGTCAGGACGGCGGCTTGCAGATGGGGCCTCCCTGTGGCACCGCATGCACGTCCCTGCGAAGCGGGCAGGGGTCCGGCGGGGCTCCACCACGTCGCCCATATCTGCCCCGGATGCCACCTCTTCTGGGCGGTTGGCCCGCGCTCCGATGGTACAACCGGCTGCAGATGGTGGACTCGGCGGGCCGTCATGGAGCGGGTTTTGGTCTGGTGTTGTGTGGTGGTTGTGGGCGGAGGGTGGCCCCGCATCACATTTCCTGTGCGTCTGCAGGGGCTGGCGTGCGGGCACTGAGAATGTGCTGGAGATGATTGGCCTCTCTGTGGCTTTGGAGTCCGCCTACAATAACTTGGAGCAGAACCGCAAACATTTGGAGGCCACACGGTCCATCATTCATGAGAAACTCATGTATGCCTCAGGCTGCGCTGCATCGGAGTTGGTCCGAACGTCACAGGCATTGCCCGTCGCAATATGCCCCCAGGGCCCCCAAACTGCCCCCAACATAAAAGGGGAAACCCCAGCCCACATGCTGTGGCGCACAGCATCAGCCGTTTATGGCACCGCCCGGAATCCCCCTTGGATCCCCCCCCCCCCCCCGCAGTTGCCTGTTTTTGAATTAGGTCTCAACCCCCCCCCCCCCCTCCCCATGCAGTTGAAAACCGAGATATGTGCCCGCGGGGAGGCAAAATGCCAGATGCCAGCCCCCAGAGACATGATGCCAGTGGGTGGGGCAGTTCCACGATGGGGACATGGGTATCATGAGCGGGCCTCCCACCTCTCACAGCTTTTTGGCCCCGCCCCCTTCACCAACCCCCCATCCATGAGTGGAGGATTCCCTCCTCGAACAGCCAACAAGTACGCACACCCGGAAGCTCCAACCGGCATTCTCACTCAGCCTTGATGCCCCCCCCCCCCCCCACTCCCTCGTGCCATTTTGGTCACGCCTCTCTGCTCACTCACATTCTGGAAAGGACTGCATGTGAGAGCTGCCGGCGCTGTGGCGGAGGAGGGAACGCCATGGGGGCCGTGTGCTGCGGTGGTAGGCAGTGGGCCATGCGGATCGCAAGGGGGGGGGGGGGGAGGGGCCCGGTGCCGACTCTGCGCCACAACCGGACACGAATCACACGTAACACCTCCCCCCTGCCGCCCCCGGGAGCATGAGGGCCCTGAGGTCCTCCGGGTCTGGAAGACCGTCGGGCCATAGAAACGGTTGCAGTGGGGACATGCGATACAGCGCTGAACAGTCGCAAGAACAAACAGTCAGTCGTCGGCCTGCGTGGCTGAGGGCAGTGGGGGGCATACAGCGGGGCATACGCCTTTGGCGCCCAAGGCGCTGGAGCCGTTCTGTGTTGAATCACTGATTTCTCACTTGCGGACAGAAGGGGAGGAGGAGGCCGGGGGCGGGGGGCTGCTGTGGGTGGGGATGGGGGACGGGGTCCCATTGTCCCAGTCAAGCACAGCCCTGGCGGGCCGAATGAAGGTTAATGCCGTATGGATCGTCAATGTCTTGACCACCACTGCCCACCGCCGATGTTCTGACAGAATTTGGGGGTCCAAGACAGCGCCCTGGCGGGCCTTCGCACCCGAACACATTGAAGTGAAGGGAAGAACGGGGAACTGCCCGGGGCCCCGTAAAGAAACCACAGAAGGACTCTGTGTCACATAGGGGGTGAGGCCCCTTTACACAGTGCCGTACCCCATGCTCGGGGCGGGTCCTGGCAAGTCGTTCCTGGTCAGTCTGGGTGTAACACGGTGGTGGGGTCGACAGCAGGTGATGGAAGGAATGCTGGTGGGAGCTGCACGGACAGCGGTAGGCAAGTGGTGTCATGGTGTTGGGGAGGCTCGGGCGTAGGGGATGTGCGCAGTCTCGACAGCCTGATTGGGAGCAGACAGGCACACATGAGTGCATGAGGACACACGCTTCATGATACCACGCGCAAAGAGAGACCTCATGAGGACACGTCACTGCCCAATACCATCTTGCCCTCACTGACTCGAGAAGGGGGTGTGGGGTGCGGTGGGGGATCCTGCAAAGGCTGGCTGGGCACCGTGTAGTACAAATGGTGTTCAGGTCAGTTCAGGTGCTCCATGTGTAGCCTGGTTTTGTTGATCGAGGCCGTTTGTGGAGGCAAGGGGATTGGGTGTATGACACGGAGCCCAAGGCTCAGTTTTGGGGAAATCTTGGGGTCCTGCACGCAATGGCTTCCGCGGTCCGCACAGACGTGGCGGACCGGTGCGCCTGCCGGCCGGGCACGGCTGGCTCGTCAGGGAGGCAGCGAGCGTCCGGAGGCAGGGTCTACAGATGGATCGGTCGCCTTCTTTGATCGGAGGATGGAACGCTAGTGGGTGCCCAGGAGGTGGGGGCACTGGGGGCTCGCCTGGTGGTCGGCCTTCTCCAAGCCCATTTTGGTGCAATGCAGGCCTGAGGCCCTGCCTTGTTTCGCGGAGGCTGACCTGGAGCGAGGCATGGCCATGCTCCTCTGAGGGACGCAGTGGCACGGCCGCAGATTTTGGCCGCAAACAGCGCCAGCAGTGTGAGCCCGGTGCTACTACGTCCCTCTGGCTTTTGTCATCGTGTGGCTGGGCGAACACCCGCTGTCATCCGTTATGTGTTTATAGGCACTGGGTTAGCACCGGCGTTCCCTGTCACTGGCTGGCGGGAATGTCCACGACCGTCTGCTACAGGGTGCATGGTAAAGCATGGTAAAGCAGGAGCACGCAATGGGAAGGGAACCCTGGGGCAAAGCATGGCAGAGCCAGACAACAGCACAGAGCCGCAGAGATCATCCACAGTGCCGCGTTCCTTGTTGTAAGGGCACAGCACTGTGTTAGGGGCACTAATGGACATGCTGTGGTCTTTACACAATGCTGCGCCCTAGAAATTGTTCGGCTCCTCTCATGCTCTTGTGTGCTCTGTGCTGCCGTGCCTTGGTCACTGTGGCCCAGCCAGGCTGCACCTGCCCCATCTTGAGGCACTCGCCTCCCTTTTGGCGGTCCCTTCCGCTGTCATAGCTTCCCTTCCCCAGGGCGCTCTTTGTTGGTGTCATGGCAAATGCCGCTGTACTGCGCTGCCTGCGCCGTGGTCAGTGCCCCCAACGGACACCCGGTTGTCCTTGGGGTCCGAAACAGTGCCCCCCGCACGCCCCCCCCCCCCCGCCAAACAGCACACGAGGTGCGCTCCATCCGTGAAGCTGCTGTGCTCCTGAGCCCCCCTGACCACAGCCCAAAGCGCCCTTCAGCCCTGCATCACAGACCGCACCGTTTCCGCAGTGAGGCCCTCGGGGCAGACAACGTGCATCTCAATGGTCACCCTACAGAACGTCTGCCCAGTACCCTCAACGTCTCCCTGAGGAGGTCCGCAGCAGATCCTTGGGCCGTCGCCAACAAAGTCTTGGCGGATATCGGTATCGTGGACGACTGGAGAGTCATGCAGCAGTTCGATGCCCCCCCCCCCCCCCCCACCCCCTTCTGCGGCAGGGGATTGTCGGGCGCAAGAGAAAACACTCCGTACGGCCACAGGCACCATTTTCAAGTCAGGTCAGACATGTCCGGCGGGGCAGACAGACCGTGTGGACGTACCCTCCGGAAGACTGACCTTCTGTAACAAAGCCGTGTCCCAAGAGCTTTGGGAACCGGTGGCATGCGATTGCGAGGCATTGCTTTGGGGGGGGGGGCGCAGTCACACAGTCGGGGGGGGGGGGGGAGGGGGGGCTGCATGCGCTCTGGAACGGGGCGGAAGTGGGTGATGTGCAGAGTGCAGAGCGCTCACAGTCCCCAAAGCCCAAATCAAAACCTCCCGCCGCGGTCCGAAAATTTATCCGCCTCAAAATCAACAAAAATCATGATTTCAGAAGCCCCTGTAACATCATCATTTTCGCAGACCAAATGATTCCCCAAGGAATTTACCGATTTTAACCCCCTCAGCCCCACCGTAGCTGGGGGCCACCTGGGTCCAAAAATCGAAAAATTTGCCCCCTCCCCCAATGTTTGACCCAACATGCAATTTCATACATTGGGACATGTGAATACCTGGCCTTGAGGGGCCCTCACAGCCAAGTACAAGGTGGTCGCGACGAAGAGGACTAGCGGATGTCTGGGAGCAGGGAGGTCGCCTCGCCCCAGCACATCCACCCACCCCCTGCTCCTGCACCTTTTCAGGTTGTTCATTGGCACTTGAAAAATTTGGAAAATTTGACTTTCCTCGAAACCCTTATGACGGCTTCTGGATGGGTTTGGGCCATCATTTGCTGCCAATCGGGTCCTTGCACCCGTGGGGACCCACGTGGCGGCTGCTAGGCCCATGTAGCCAGGACCCGGGCCCCCCAAACCCCCCGAGGCAGCTGCTCCTCACCCTACTTTGAGGTGCCTTGCTGAAGGCAAAAGATCTTCCCAAAAGAACAATGTTTGTACTTGCCATTGCAATTACTGCGCCTAGAGTCTGGCAGGTCCAGCCACAAAACACCTCGGTGAATGTTATGGAACACTCTCCACCAAGTTTTTCCTGCATTTTGTTTTTGGTAGTGTGGCAGGGCCATGAATGTAAGGGCAGTGTTTGAGGACAGGCTCTCTTTGGTTTGTTATTCTGACCACCCTTACAGACAGCCTTTACCACGGGGCATTCAGTAGACATGAGTTGGCTCTAGGGTAGCCTGTACTGAATCCGTACAGCATGTCCGTCAACTCCCTGCTGAACCTGTACGACTGAGTCTGTATTTCAACTTGATTGAGTTCGGATCCCTACGAATACCAAATCCGAAACTGAATCCTCACCGAATCTGCTTAGAGGCTGCAGCCGGCGTCCTCCTTCGCTTTGCCCGGTACCTTTGTGCTCCCAGCCTTCGCCTAGCCTCGCAGGCATCTGCCTCCCCCACTTGGGACCTGCTCCCTCAAACTCACGCCGATTCTTCTGCAGGCGAGCAAGTTTGTGCTTCTGCCGGTTCCGCATGCCACTCCGGATCTGTATCTATATCCCCTGTCCTCCAGGCGATGCAGGTTGTTGCCGACCCTCTCAAACCGCTTTCCAAATGCCAATGTTCAGTGTTGTGACTTGGTCAAGATGTGCGGATATTCCCGAAGTCATGCAATCACACTGTGCTGCCGCACCTGTTGCAATTGCATGCTGTCATTAGGAGTAGGGGCAGGCGTCATTGGGTGTATGAGACATTGTGCATTTTTTGCTTCTGGTGTGTTGGTGTTTTGATGTGCTTGGCACCTGCACATGAGGGGGATGGTGGAGAATGGACGGCCATGTACATGAGGTGGATTAGGGAGAATGGGTGCGGCCTTGGCGGACCTTTTATCTTTCACAGTTCTGGCGCATTCAAAAGCATTTGTTGTGCTGGAGATGGGGGGGGGGGGGGGCTGGCACATGGAATTGTTGTGTTGCGTCTTTGGCATTTCAGTTGCATTTGGTTGCGTCTGACATCCCCAGATCAGGGTTTTGCTTGGTGCTTGGTCTACCCCACAGGAGGTGGGGGGTGGGGGTGGCATATCTCGGAAATCCTACGGGGGGAGGTCTCCGCTTCCCCCCCCCCCCCCGAAATGACTACGTCACCGAAATGGGCACCCTGTTACATAGTGGGTCTTGCAACACACACCGTGCGGAGTCACAAGATTGTGTGCCATGGTGGGGGGAATGGGCAAACGATGTGCGACGTGGTGCCTCTGATGTGCATGTTGTGAAATTTTCAGTTTTCGCAATCTGTCTTGTTTCCTCTCCTTGTAAAAACAGTTGAAAGGTGGGATTCCCTACCCCGCTTTGCATGTTCAGCCGGGGCCGTAGTCTTCATATTGATGGAGCGATGCTGTCAAAAGATCATCGAACACTTTCTTCTATAGTGTTTTTTTTTTTCTACAATAAGCCATCCATTCGCTTTGAAACGGCTTCGTTTGATGGAAATTCCGGTTATATGTGTAACGAAAAAAATTTGTACCCCCTTCCCCTCTCTGGGGATTGCCTGCGAAAATGAAGGTGTATGCCAGTATGAGGAATTTTTTTCTACCCCCCTTGGTGCAAGCGTGCGCAACCATGCAAGATGCTGTTTGTCGACCTAAAAGCCCATTATGTGCCGGCCGCTTCCCATTATGGTGTTTATCGGTATAACACTGGAACGGTGGGGGTTTTTGTGGTGTTCTTCTTCTTGGACAACAAAGGCTGCTGTACAAAACGAACCAAGAAGTAGACCCACGGCACAGTACAACCCACACGGTGCAGAGGCAAGCATGCAGCACCCAGTGGAATATTTTGGCAGCATCGAAAAATGGGTATTTGGTGCAATTTCGGGTGTGGAAGTTGCTTGGGCCCAGTGGTAGTGTCGTATGATTGTCAGAAAGGGGTAGACACTGAGACTTTTAGCTGAGGCATGACCAGCCTATTTGATACACCAACCAACCCAAAGACCCCAAGGATCTGGCTGCCAATGATCATCTCCGCTGCCTCTCTCAGTTCCCATGTTGCCCGAGTTCTCCGTGAAAGTGTTTGTGAAGGCAACTTGTGTTTTTGCTACTGACGTGCCAATATTGATTACCAAGTCTAGAAGTGTAAGCTGAAGATTGTACACACTGTTGGCAAACTACAAGCCAACAATGTTGGGTGCAGTTGTAAAGGCATCCCTAAGTTCCATAGAGCGGTTGAGCAGCATCCCGAAATTGGCTGCTAGTAGTCGTCATTTGAATTTGAAGGATCAAGGTTTGGCAAATGAAGTTCTTCGCAATGTGGGCCCCAAATTGCATGATGCTAGGAATTGGATTCACAGAGCACTGGTACACTTTCCTGTTGCTATGGAACACCGCCCTAAATAGCATGAAGATTCCTCCGAAAGTGGTTCTGATGACCTAACAATGTTTACCTTTGATACATCGGCTGATTCCAGTTTCTCACACTCAACTTCTGACACTGCCTCCGGTGATTCTACGAACTCTAGTATGGGTGACGAGGACGAAGTACCCTAACCCGAGCATGATGTACCAAATATACTGGTACCATGTGTGGGGGAGGAATTGGAGCAAGAGAATACTGCTAGTGGCCAAAAGGGGATTTCTTATCGTGGTTGGCAAAATGTACGCCCAAAAAGGCATTTTATGAAGCTGCATTATGCCGTGATGGATGGGACACGTTGCAATCTTTGAGACTTATGGCTGTCAATGACATGGCCGACCTGATCATCCTCCTTGGACATTGCCATTTGTTGGTGGCTTTGAAGGACTTGTAATAAATGGTGCTTGGCCTAGTGGGGTGCTTACATAATCTTGTGAGCCTAGGGGGCCTCAATCCCCAAATAGTGCCCATGATAAAATATACTACCAACACCACAAAGACAGCCGTGTAAATCGTGCGCAACCATGCAAAGCAATGTAGCGCGAGCGTGCGTAACCGTGCGGTCGTCGGATGTGCAAGCGTGCGTGGCCGTGTGTGCGGCTATAACCTCATGTTTGGTCGGTGCCCAAGGTGCCGGAAGAATCATTTTGCCCTTTTTACCTTTGAGCTGCTGGTCAAGAGGCCCAGTGGGTGGGTGGGTGTCTAACAGCCCCTCCCCACCCACCCCCACGCGCACCACCGATGGGTGACACGTGGTGATCCGCAACCCCCTGGTCCTGTGTTACATTTCCCACATGAGATGTGGTGAACACCTTTCAAACTTCACGGTCTTGGGAATGATGTCATGTGAAGGACAGCCAGCGCTGGCGCAGGAGGGACGTCAACTTCAAGGGGCAGAAGCAGCACTTATGAGCAGAGGGACAACTACCCCTCTTTCACCGAGTAACATTGATTTCCCCCGGCCATTTGGAGCCATTTGGAGGACGCCCCCTCAACAGCAAACAAGTACGCACGCCCGGAAGTACCAGCCGGCGTACTCATGCAGCGTGGATGGCGCCCCCCCCGGCGCATTTCTGGGGGGTGGGGATTTATGGGTCCCTGGATTTTCTGAAAATCTGCGGGGTCGCCTCAATCCCCCCCCCCCCCCCCCTCCCCACCGGGCCGAAGCAAAACCCTGCCCCAGACGCCCAATCCCTGTTTGTTGCACTCAGTGGGTGTCGCAGCTGCTATCAAGGGCCCCCTTTGGACAGGCTGTAGCCCAGCCACCGGACAAGGTTGTTGAGGGTCCCGTCCCTGGCCCCCGGAGGTCGATGATTGTGACAACGATTCGGCCAAGGCCAAGGAAGCCCAAATCAAAGGGGGCAAACACTAAGTTTGTTGCTTTGTTTTTGTCCCCCCCTCCCCCTTTGGGCTTCGAGTGTAGTAGTAGTGTAGTTGGGTCTTTGGGGTGCAGGGGGAGGGGTCGTGCACTGTGTCCAGCGATCAGGTCATGTATGTTGTCTTGCAACAGGTCCCACAAGACATTGCGCTCGGGGCTCTGCGGCTATCCACAGGCAAATACTTGACGGAGCGGGACGCGGCCACCGCTGCTGACTTCGTGATTGCAGTCATTCAAAACGCACCAAACCAGACCAAATGTTAGGGACGCGGCACCGGCCGGGGCAGTCGGACAGGCTGTGTGGGAAATGCTCCTGGAGTTGCCAAGGGATGATGTAGAGGGAGGGAGTCGGTCGAATTGGACCGGATAATGTCGCTTGCCGGTGCGATCAGTCCCCACACGGACTGGCTGCCCCCTCAGTGGCCTGGCAATCTGTTGACCCCTCCAGCCCCAACCGATCTCTCCTGCAAGAACGGCCTTTGGACTGGCCCTGGGGCAGTGTGTGACTCCCCAATGAGGCTGAGGATTCTGACCAATTCCCGCACACGCGAAAGGAGCACAGGCCCTACCGACCTGCGGTCTTGGGAGGACAGTGTGGGATTCGGCACTGATGTTGACGATGGAGCCGTAGGTTGGCCCCTGCTCAGAGCGAAGGTTGGCTTAAGCCGTGCGGAGGGCCCATCACTCTAATGTGCAGGTCTGTACTCATTTCACACCTGGGCACAAAGGGTTGACCAGGTTGCGCCCCAGCGTGCACTAAGCATGACAGGAGCAGGGTCCGTGCTCGGCACTGGGGCTGAACTGCCTGACTGACCGGTTTCAAAGCCCAACAGACTATGGACAGCCCCCTTGGACCCCATCGGAGCGCCGGTGAGCGGGAGGTGCCATTGTGCTTGTGTGTTTCCTGGAAAGGGAGACCACCATTGCACTGACGGGTCCTGCCCTCCTTCACCGCTCCTGTGCATGTGGATGGATCCGGGGGGGGGGGGGGGGGCAGGGACATGCAGGCACACATGGTTTGCTCCGCTGTGCCCAATGACTGCTGATAGGCACGGGGGGGCGGTGGTGGTGATGTGGCATGACCAGGGCGGTGCCACACCCCTTGGCCACTGGTGTAGCCATACGGGCTGGGTATAGCATCCCATGGCCTGGGGGTATACCGCAGGCAGTTGGAGGGGTGCCAGGGTGTGCAGAGCGCTCCCCTACCCCAGCACCTACTGAGGCAAAGTGCCCGGCAGTCCAGGTAGATGATGGGCCTCATGGGCACACCACCTGAATGGCCCCTCCTGGCAGGTGAGGGGGGGGGGGAGGGGGAGGAAGGGAGGTGCAAGGAAGGAGGGAGGGGGGGTGGCAGACGGAGATGACACGAGGGAGTGACCAAAGAAGGGCCGGAAGCACGGACGGAGGGCGGGAGGGAGGGACAGGGGGACGACATCAGACAAGAGGGGGCGGAGAGCAGCAGGTCCGGGCTTAGATGTACAACAGCGACCTGCTTCGTCACATGGCCGAACACCCACCAAAACACGGATGCCAGACAACGGCAGCGGCGTCACTGTTGTTGCTCTGCTTGGCCAGGACGTCGGCATGCTCTCGCCGAGCAGTGCACAGCAGGAGCAATGCCCGTAGATTTGACAATTCCCCCTGACCCCCATGCGACGTTCACTCCACCGGTCCACTCCCCTTGTGCGCGCCTCAGGCCCCCTCATGCCACGACGGTGTGAGGACACAAATCTGTCGAGGAATACGACGGATGACGTTGACAGCTTCAGAAAATGCAGCGGGAACAAAGAGAAACCGGCAGAAGCTCATGACATGCGGGGCTTTCCCTCCGAGGCATGCGCTGGAAGGGGGAGGGCTGCGGGGGGGGGGGGGCATTCCTCTTCAGGGGCTCTGACCGCTTTTGTCCGCCCTCAACGGCCTACTCACCGCTTGCAGCGGCCACTGCCCCCAGCCCAGTGACCGCTTTGACCCCCCCCCCCCTTAGCCCCCTCCCTCCCCCTTCAAGCCCATCCCTGCTCCCTGCCCGCCTCCGGCAAACCCCCCCTCCTCCACCCTTGGCCCACAACTGGAACCAGACCAGGATTTGTTGGGACCGCTTGGACGACGCAGTGCCCAACACGTTTCGACAGGGCTCAAGTACAAACACTGGCCATGCTTGCGGTTTCGCCTCTGTGACGATCTGACGGTTGGGGCGGTCAAAGCTGCATGGGTTGCCTAGTGCACCAGCCCCAAATCTGCACAAAGGGGTAACGGCGGATCCACAAGTACACCAATGTGCATCGCCACCTCCATCCCCGAGCCAGAGGAATGGTAACCTCTGCCTCCCTCTAATGGGCCCGTATATATTCTATGGTCTCCATCAGGACCAATTACCGGGACACGGCCAGGGAAACGGTGGCTCTGTTTATACGGCCGCTGCAGAGGGGCTAGTCCGATGGCATTATGGGAGGTAAATAGGAGGGACATTCTCAAGCAAGTTCCCGCTCACACTTGTGCAAACGCAGGGTGCATTTTGGGAGCGACACACCATTGTTTTGTTGGTGGGCGGTACGCTTTTGGTTGTTTATAATTTCTACATTGCGCTGCCCCGAACTCGACGAGTAAATTAGCACTCCTCTTTGACACGTCTTCCTGGCGGATTGTTCTGTGTACCCACAGCTGGTCAGCGTCATTTTGCTGCCACTGGTAGGACTGTAAATCGAGCTGTTCCAGTGCACTGACTGCTGTTGCTGTTGTTATTGCTGTTGCCATTGGTGTTGTTATTGCCGCTGTTGCTGCTGGTGTGGCTGCTGCTGCCTCCTGCCTGACTTTCCACTTGCCCGCCCACGTGCGTTCGTGCATGCACGCGTGCCAGCCTTATGTTGCTGGGCCCGAGACATCACGGAAGTCAGCAAGCCTGCCTGTGCAAAGATGGAGGCAGACCTGGATGCACGATTGTCTCCACTGCCCCGCTCGCTGCAGCGCACGCAAGCCGAAGCAGAAAGTCTGTGGGGATGTGCCAAACTTCTCGCTGCACGCACGCAGTGTGCAAGAAAGAAACACTGTTCATGTCTTTCTCACCAACCACCGAGCCACTGAGGCCCGTGGCTGAATGACGCTGCTCACTTGGAGACACACACACACACACACACACACACACACACACACCTTCATGGAGTTCGCCCTGGACTTCGAGTCCCATGCGGGACGAGCCCTACCACCCACCCCGCAGTCCAGATTCATGGGCGCGGAAATGTCTCTGCAAGAAAAAGGCTGGGTGGTCCGGCTGGCAGTCACCCAGCTGGGAAGAGCGGCTGGGAAGGAGTCCATCCTGCCAGCAGCCAGCAGCAATCACTACGCACTGCCGCTCGCTGATGCCGCTGGGGGCGGGTCCGGTTGTAGGGGTGAAGGGGCGCCCCCTCTTCACCCGGCCCATGACGGTATGGCATCACCTGAAACGGCTCTAGGAACACAACTCCGAAAGGTGGGCGCGACGGCAGCAATCGAGGGTGGCAAAGCAGCGTCAGAGGTGGCGGCGCGCCCAGGGGAAGCCGACAGACGCGCAGGGCGGAGGCTAGCGGCGCCGGGGGAGATGCTCGGGCAAAGGAGGGGCCAACAAAGCCGCAAGGGCCTGCGCCAGCGACTTCTACGCGGGCCCGGTGGTGCCGCAGGGGACCCGCAGAGGCTCGCAGTACCAGGTGGAAGAGCCCAGAGACGGGGCGGCGGCGCTTGTGCCGGGTGGAGGGGCAATACTTTTCACCCGACCCCAGCGCTGCGCCACGGCCAGGCGCCCAGAAACTCGGCCGCGACTCCCGCGGCTATGGCTGTGCGTTGCGCATCAACACAGACAATGCTCCACGTGCGTTGCGGTGGGTAGGGGGGTACGGCACTGCTGTGCCAGACACCACGCTGGGCACGCCCCCCCCCCCTCCCCGCGACGTCGCCTGGGCCACTAGGATGACAGGGAATGCAGGGGGTTCTGGGATGTGATCAGGAACCCCAACAGGAACTCAAACTGAGAACCCCTTCTTGATCAGGAACCCTGCCGAGAACCCCATTTCAGGAACCCCTTTCTGATCAGGAAACCCTTCTCAGACGCACTCCTTAGCCGACTCTCTGATCAGGAACCCCTTCGCAAAGCACCTTCCTGGCGGACTTCCTGATCGCATGCCAGATTGATGTTCAGCACTAAAATTATTCAGCTAAGCGACCCAAGCGGCCACAGCCGTTGGCAGCGTGCCGCACACGGGCCTACAAGAGAGGAAGGGCGCACCCCGACCCCCCCCCCCCCCCCCGCCAAGCGGGCTTGTGTGAGGCTCCGCGAAGCAGCCAGGCACGGGCATGGTGGCACGGAGGTTAGATAAACCCCACCCCTCCAGAGGTTCTGGCCCACTCAGATGCGACCCCAGTGGGTGCTAGATAGGACAACGGACAGGTCCTTGCGCATTGGCCCGATTTTTGACGGCGCCCTAGGCAACCACAGGGGCCTCGGACCCATCCGGGTCTCCCTCTTCAATATTGTTCTTCCATAGACACACACACACACACACAGGCTGTATTCTTGTTCCTGCACGTGGCAACTGCTCGACACAACGAAAACAAGACAAGTGCGGGGTGACGCAGCGTGATGCAAAGCATGTCTCCGAAGGATGTTCCCGAAAATGGTCGGGGGGGTTTACCCAACGTGCTTATCTGCAGCACTGTCGTCGGCAGAATTTGTGTGCGTTCATGTGCGTAGAGGGGCCAACAGCAAACAAGCCACGTCAAGCACGCAGACAACATCAGGTGGACTGAACAAATAGCGGTAGATCGTCCCCTGAGCAGGTGTCCAATCTTGATACCGTGCCGAGGTACCCTGGGGGGAGGGCACACCGTGCGCTGCGCTCGCGCTGTGCGAAAAGTAGGGCGTTTTCGGACCCGTTTATCCCAATGGCCAAGCTGACCGCGGTAAGTACTGTGTTCCCATACACTGGACTGCTCGGATTCTCATTCAATCCAACTTGGATAATGCATGAAAACAAACTATGTGTCACACCGAAAATGCTAGATTGCTGTCTGAATCTGCTCGTTTTGCCTAGCGGCCGTATGCTTCCTTGTGGTGGGTGGTTTGCAGGGTTGTCACAGGAAAGCCAACTTACTACTGGGCGCTGTGCAGAGACATCCCCTGGCCCAGTGATGCCCCAAGCACTGCCATGATTTCAGCAGCAGCAGCTACTGAATGCCTTGCACCCCCACATTGATCTCCTAGATGTCCATGCCCAGTCACATCTTCAGGACGCAATGAAAGCCATGTATCAAGCTGAGCTGGAGCAGTCGGAAGTTGTGATCTCATTTGCCTCCAGCAGGAAAGGCCGAAGAGGAGGCAAGGCCAAACAAGTGCCAGCACTGCACCTCCGCCAACGGGCACCCTGAAGTCTTGTCACATACAGGCAGTGCGTAAAAGACTGCTGTAACCCGCCATGGTCTCAGAGACGATCGTGATCAAAGATGAAAACCTATTTGTCTATACACGGAAATGTACCGGTGACACTGTGCTCATAGAAACATTCAAACTAATGGCTGGACTTGTCTGTTGGCAAGAACATTCAGTCTATCAAACAGACTGTGATTGAGTCATCAGTGGCGGAGAGCACCCTCTGCATTTCAAAGTCTGGGAATGACTGAATGTGAAGCCCAACGCCCTGGCAGGAGGGTGGATGCATGGGGGCAGAAAGCTGCAATTTTGAGCGGTGGGATAGGGTTCCCGCTCTCACCCACAAAACACCAAGTGCCAACTGTGTCAACATCGGGCAGGACTCGTCTCCTGTGCATGGCACAATGGAACACAGAATGCAGATGGTGTGTGCATTGCAGAAGGCCATAGCCGAGCAACCCGAAATCAAACCTGAGGTGGCTTGTGAGGGAGCCTCTTGCTCTAAAGCATGATGGAAGTCCTTTGTCCATCTGCAATCCGACTGGAGAGCAAGGAGAGGGCCTCGCCACCAACACGCCCCTGGGCTAGGCCCCATGAAATGCATTTCTTCCACAGCAAGGTGGGCGGTCTGTTCGAATTCCAGACCCCCCCCCCTCCAGACCCCCCCAAAGTTTTGGAACCCGTCTTTCTCCAATTTGAGATTTTGGGGGAAATTTTTTTTGCCCCTCCTGAGGGGGTATTTTTTCTTTTTACCTTATGTGTCTATTCTCAAAATACTCAGAATTTTGTGGAGAATTCAAAAATGTTTGAAGAACACAGAAAATTTTTTGACCCCTGACCTGACCTCCGGGTCTGACCTTGGCTGATGGGAGCCTGAGCTAATGGGCAAATGTTTTCTGAAAATTTTTTTACCCCATTTGTGTATGTTCAAAATGATCAGCGCGTCATGAGGATCATTTTGAGGTATGTATGTTGGGGTACCCACTGACCCCCCTCTTGGGACCCCGGCGACTGACCGGCCGACCCACCTCCCCCCCCCCCCCTCCAGACCCCCAAAAGTTTTCGCATTCGGTTGGGGTCTAGAATTTGAACAGGCCGCCCCCCTTGTTCCACGGGCAAGTGTGTTAGAACCGCAGATTCTGACCGGCAAACCTGCTCCATTTTTGATAGCTCATCCCCCGCCCTTGCGCGGTGCGCATTTCCCTTCATTGCTCTGAAGGTTTTGTGTTTTGTCCAAGGGCCAATGTTGGAATCTACAGAGACGCACCAACTGCTAGTAAATCCGCCCGCCTCATCGCATGTGTTGGACCTGCCCGGGTCTGCCTGCGTGGAACGAGGCATGGCCCCCAACTTTAGTTGGTGTATGGCGATCACGGCAGTGCTGACAATCTCCGCTGGGACTGTGCTGACCGCCAGCGTACTGGACCCGACCCGATCACTATTTGCGCACCCTTTGAGGGCCCGGGTTGTCACACATCTGCCCAACGCCCAAATGCCTCTCGCAGCACAGGGTCCTGCCGCGCCCCAAGCGGGGCCGGGGCAGCGTTTGTCATCGGTATTTGTGCCTCTCCATTTCGCAGTGCAGGCATCCCCCCCTTTGTCGAAGCAACACCCATGTGTGAACAACACCCATGTCTGAGCAGAACCAGGCCTGAATATTGGCGCTGTGACGGTTTTGTGGCAATGAGAGTTGTGCTCTCTGTGTTGTGTGGCACCTAGGACTTGGGTTGCTTGTGCAAGGGATGTGGATTGGGGCATGATGGGAGTTCCAGGCATTGTTTTCCATCGTGTCACTATTACATTGTGCTCCCTGTGCCATAGATCAGGCGGTTCCTGATGGGTCTGTGCTCACACTGTCAGTGAACCCTGGATCCTGAGTGTGGAGCTGTAGGTGGCCGGAGGCCGGAAGAGGGGGCAGATAGGGCTGTCTGATTCCTCGGATGAGATACAAATTGTCCAAGATACGGTTGTGTAGCGCGGTCCTGAATTATAGATGTGGGCCAAGATGCTTGATCTGTGTGCATATTCGACTTTTTTTTAAATCCACACTAGCCCTGTTATGACCGTCGTCCGTTCAATTGGCGACCATTTACTTTATTGTTGGCCAACGGCGATGAAGCACAAGTAGCACTGGGGGCCAGTTGTGCCCAAGTGCCTTGATACTGCAGTCTTAATTGCTTTGCACAGGTTACGCCCTGTTCAAGATACAGGGAGCTATGCACTGTATTTATTTCTTTGGGACCTTGCCGTATCTTGGGGGCAGGGGATATGCATGTTAGGCCGCCTGGTCTTCAGAACAGTGCACCGTGTCTATTTGTGGACCACATGCACCATCACGTGCAGGCATCACTGTTGTCCAGACAACACATAAGCCTTGTTTCCATAAATTTGTGAGCTGCAGCTGTTGTTAGACGAACAGGGGTTTCTGTGTTGTCTGGGCGTGAGCACCTAGGGCCCCGTCTGAGGACGTCTGTTATTGCATCTGTTTTGGGTTGATTCTGCCAATATCAGTGCTGATATCAAAAAATGTTGCGGACTGCTATGATTCCCCCCCACACTGTGGCTAGGCAGAAGATGTCAGAGCAGTTGACTGGGAGAGTGGGGTGGCCCGGAGGACCGGTGAGAGGATTTGGGGTAGACCTCCTTTTTCTTATTCTTTATTCAGTAAAACTGATTACCTCAATTTTCAGGCAGTTTATTCAATTCTGCTGAAATTCGAGAAAAAAAAGGCATGATTAATTGTATTTTTGGCATGTCACGTCCTCAAATATGTATGTATGTATGCACATGTTCTGTAAAACCCACCAGATATGCACCATGCCCATCTTGAAAAAATTGACTACATTGGGGGCTGCTGCTCCACAGTGTGCCTGCAATACAATGCGCCAATGAATTTAATCTTATTGATGGCATCCATGTCACAAAAGAAAGGGGGTATAGAAAATGTGTTTGGTCATGGTTGAGGGGTTTGGCCGATGCAGTTTCCACATAGTTTCCACACAGTTGTTCTGTATCCATGTCACTCTTCATTGCTTCTCACCCTTTGCAGGTGGACATTGGACAATTATCACGGGAATCGCCCAGTGACTAGCACATTCACGTCTCTACACCTAAGTTAGGCAAACTAGGTATCAGCCCAATGGACCTTGGCTTCATGCACTTGGGTCCATGTGGGCATAAGAGGAAGCCTATGCATAGGATGCACAAAATGATGACAGTGCTTGTTGCTAATTGTGTGCAAACCGTCAAGGTGACATATCTGAGTGTGGTTGCACATTGGTAGTGTGCCTTTGCAATAAGTGAGCCAGCAGAATGGATGCACCACGCTTTGCACATTAAGCCCCAACTATGTTCTCGCCTTAGTAGAGAGTGATGGTGTCAACAAATCACCCTATGGGTACCATTTTTGTGGACAAGTACCCTGCCCCCCCCTTGCAATTTCCCCCCCCTTGCAATCTCCCCCCCCCCCCCCCACCCGGGAGACCGTCACTTCCATGTTTTTCTAGTTAACATGTATTGTGCTGGTTTGTGTTGCCCATCTGCTTTACGCATGGCCTTGCATTGCTTTCCCATTACTACAAATCAAGCACCTGTGTGTGTTCTGTGATATTCTCTCTCCAAAGGCGTTGTATGGGTGTGTTGTGTTGCTACTTCAGACCCAAGATGTTTTCTCCCGGTGACCATGTACGGTACCCCTCACGCGCACTTGGTGCACATGTGTTGGCCACTGTTGTGGGGCCTTGAAATGCCCTTGCAATCCCCCCCCTCCCCCCAGGAGACCGTCACTTGGCGACCGTCTCCCCCCCCCACCCGGGAGACCGTCGCGCGCTAACCCGGGAGGTTGCAAGGGGGGTAAAGGGTACTACAAATGGCTAATCAATCATGGTTTTTTCTGATTGTAGGTTTTGGTGTTTTGGGGCTGTCAGAGAATTACTCCCAGCTGTGGTGTTTGCAGCAACTGTGGCACGCAGAAGTAGCCCCCATTGCTGTGGCATGCATGGGCCACAGTTGTTGATGCCCTTTGAACATCGTACTATGTGTTGCATGGGCCACATTGTTTGACAAAAAAAAGGAAACCTGGTGAAAAGGCTGAACGAAGGAAAGCCCATGTCACATGCCACAACTGACAAATGCATTGGTATGCTCATATCTCAGCAGCCTTCTCTGGCTACTAACTGCATAACATCTTCACGAAATGCCCCAAAATGGCATCAAAATGGCCGAGATGTGCGCTTCATACTCCAATTTTGAGGGCACATTGTCCACCTGTGGCTTCCACCCTTCAAAATTGTGGAGATGCTTGGACCCTCTATGGATGCACATTTCGCCCAAGCGAGCTAGCCCCTAGGCACGCCTAAAACAGAAAAGGGTCCAACATGGGTCCAACAGAGGTCGAAAAGTGTTTTTGCCAAGTTCACCCTGGACCAATTGAGATGTCTGAATACTGTTCATAGCGTGATTTGAGTTTGCAAGCTCTGCAGGCCAGGAATAATTCTCTTACAGAACAAAAGCAACAAAAACCTATCACATGCAGAAAACACAACCATTCAACAGCCATTTGGAGTACTTGCCCACAAAAATAGTACCTAGTAGTGTGCACATTGATTTGTTGACACTATTGCGGTGCCCGGGCAAGATTGGGGATGCGACCCGGCCCCAGCCCCCATACTGCGGGCTCCCTCCTGGCCTGCCAACCATGGCCCATGGGGGCACTTGGCTCGAGGCCCAGAGCAAGGCCACCGTGCAGGAGTCAGCCTGAGTGGGATGGCATCCGGTCCGGTTTGTTGTTCCTTGTTTCCTCTGTTTACCGCATGCCTGCGCCGTGTGGATTGCATTGCCAGAGTCCACCAGAGTCCACACAGCCTTTACCTCTGCACTACCATCAGGAAGTCTGCCCAAGGAGTGTCAAGAAGCAGGGCCAACCCCCTGCCCCTCCAGCCCCCTGGGTCCCCCCCCCCCCACCTCCTTCTTTTAAGCACAGCCTGGGCACGAAGGGCTCTGACGTGCACTGCGCTCGCACCGCGCGCCTCTCGGAGCACGGCTCCCAATGTGAGGCCAGCCACCCCAACCCCCTCAGAACAGAGCTCGGAGCACCGGGACCAAGATAGAAGAAAATTGGTTCGCAGATGTGCTTGTTACATGCCTGTGGGGGGAGGTGTGCAGTACCAAAGATGTTGTTATTTGGCATTATTTTGACGCCCTGTGCAATGTGAATTGGCGCGAGTGGGTCCATGTTTGGCTGCCTTCAGTTGCAGCGTGCTGTGTCGGTTTAGCATTTTGATGGGGCCACAGGGGGGGTCCCTTTCCGGTCCGTTTCGAGGTGATGGGGCATTGAGGGCGGCTGCCGTTCGGCCGCATGACTGTTTCAGCGACCTGCCTCCCCCAGCCCCCGTCCCAGCTCCTGACCTCTGTACGCACACCCTCGACAGCCCCTGAACACCCCCCGCTTCAACATGGACACCGCCTCAGCCCTCAGCCCCTGCACACTGTCACTCTCAGGTCGCATCAGTGCAGAACGCTGTAGTGCAGCAACCGTCCACTGCAGCGCAGCAGTCACGCAGCAGTGACAGCGAGCTCGCGCTCAACAGAAGTGCCGGGATGGGGGCCTTTGCGGTCGGTAGCGGCCTCGCTATGGCCGGCATTATGCTGACCAGGCTGTGGCAGAAGGCTGTGAACTTGACACGCCAGGCCACGCCATCTGTGGCACAACTGCGGCCCAGTCTCGAGGTAGCACCCCCCCCCCCCCACCCCTCCCCCGCGCCATATTTCAAGGTTCATGGGCCTGGCCCTGTGTGTCCATTACTGTTTTTATGATCCGTCCGTTGAAATCGGTTGCCGTCCGTCTGCCATTTGCTCCGCTGTTTTCGCCTTTTCCTGCCTCAAAAGGACACGGGATGCCCCGGGTTTTGTGGTGTAAACGCAAAAGCCCACATTATTTTGATCATTTGGGCGCCCTCTCGGAGGTGCCTGACATATGCACACGCACAGTGACTGTAGCGCACAACTATTTATCCTCCAAAAGCCACTCCCTGTCCCCCTTGTCGACTGGACAAGGGAGCGGGGGGTATGCGGAACAATGCATGACATCTCTTTGACTGTTTGTCCAATGTCAACTTCTTTCAGTGCCATGCATGGCCTGTGGCACCCTGATGGCGGTGAGCTCTGTGGTGACCGCACCGTTGGCGACTATGTTTGGGTCCCAACCTGACACCAAACACAGGGCCATACACAGCCCCCTGGCCCCCTTTCTCCCCGTGGATATGCCAACTTTTGACCGCGTTGGACATCATTTGGGGCACTCCCGGTGATGAATGATGTTGAACCAATTTGCTTAAAGACCTAATATCCTGCCATCGGCACACTTTACCATCCCCATGAAACAGTAGTGGTGCATTGTGCACATGGTAGGGAGGGTTACCGGGCTCCAGCGGTCAAAGATTGGTCACAGACAATCATTGACAATGAATAAGTCATGGCATTATTAAAAGCAATTATGTCTTCCAAAAGTGACCAGGGACCTCCGAGGATGGTTGGAACATCATTTCTGGACCAATATTGCCCACATTGGGCGTGTTTTTGCCCGTCCTGTGGCATAATGAATTTTTTTTTTTGCTAGTCTCCCACCCTCCCAAAGCCTGACCTTTTCAGCAGATCTCCCACGGTGCTCGTGGTACATGCTGTTTTTGCACGGCCTCCAGCGCTCACAGACTTTTTACTCCAGCAGCACATAATTCTCATGCCAGTCACCGAGCACTACCCAATCGCAGTCTCCTCAAACCCCTCAAAGTCCGTGAGCCAGTCCAAAAAGACTAGACAACGTCGTGTCGCAAGTGCGGTTGCATGTCTTGCTTCGTGTCATGCGTCCCTTCCTTTTTCCCCCCAGGGGGTGGGGATACTGTCATTTTGGGGATGTTCCCCCACGGGTGTGGGGATGCTGTTGCTGCACCCGGGTATTTCTAAGGGGTGGGGAGGTTACAAGCGGAGGAAAACGTGGGTGCCCGATCTGTGGGCGGATAGGGCTGGACCTCAGAGACACGGACAGCTCACTGTCCACTTGGGACGGTAGTTTGGGTGGTTCATTGGGTGATCATATCCAAACCAATCTGGCTCTCAGGACTTGCTCAGGACCGGTGCCGTGCCGCAGTTGCAGTGTGACGGCTCTGTGGAAAGCATCGATGAAGTGTTGCAGCTGACGGGCGCCAAAGACTTCTTGGCCACCCTTGAGCTGAGGAAGCCGCACGGCACGATCCCTGGGGCCCCTGGGCGGGTTTGGAGATACCCCAGGGCTGCTACGGCACTGCACGCCTCGGCCAAGGACGATGTTGTGGCAGAAGACGAAGGGATGGCGGAGAGTGCGGAAGGCAACAGCCCGGAGACCTTCACGGGGGAGGCTCCCTCGCTTACGACCCCCACTGCGACCCCCGACAACGTCACCGCCACCACAGATCCACTGGCATCGAGGGAGAACTTTGTGGAGGCCTGGATGAAGCAGTTGGGACTATCGAGCGCAGACGCAGAGACCATCCTGTGGACCGTGGGAATCAGTTTGGGGATCCGCTGGTTCATTGCGGAGCCGCGCTTCATCCCGTCGCTCAGCATGTACCCCGAGTTCGACATTGGGGACCGGTATGCGTTGGCGTGCGCTGTGCATGGGATTGTGGTTGGTGGGGCAGGGTGTTGTAAGCAGTGCTGTATCATGTGGTGTGGTGTGGTGTGGTGTGGTGTGGTGTGGTGTGGTGTGGTGTGGTGTGGTGTGGTGTGGTGTGGTGTGGTGTGGTGTGGTGTGGTGTGGTGTGGTGTGGTGTGGTGTGGTGTGGTGTGGTGTGGTGTGGTGTGGTGTGGTGTGGTGTGGTGTGGTGTGGTGTGGTGTGGTGTGGTGTGGTGTGGTGTGGTGTGGTGTGGTGTGGTGTGCCCAAGGCGCTGTTACCAGAAGGCAAAGGCCAGGATGTCTTGCTTACAGGCATAGCAAAATGGGCAGGGGTGCGTGCGTGTGCGCACGCTTTGTTACGCACCTGTGCGGCGGCCAGGTGTGCCCTCGCATCTGACGGGCCTAGTTCAAGGCCGTCCTGGGACCCCTTGCTGCCCAGCTTGTTGGTGCAGTTGTAGTTCTTGCAGGGCCCACGCCATGGTGCCCCCGGGTCCTGCTTGGGCCTTAATGAGGCCCTCTCTTGCCTTGGCATGCGAGATCCACACGCGCTGAGACTCCTTCACCACCTGTCTAATGAACTCCGTCCTGATATCGTGCAGTCCCATGTGTGCCATGCACAGGGATGGCGTTGTGATTGCCACCGCCTACTGCTCCAAGATGGTAGGCTCCCATAGTTGGCCCCGTACTTGCAAGGCCTACGGCCCACATGTTGGGCCGTCTCCGGGCCACTATCGCACAGCAGGCACTGCTCGTGCAACTTTGCGGTGGTGCGCGTTCCACCAGCACCGTCCTGGTGGGCAGATTGCACGTGCGGGGGGACCCTATGTGCCACTAGTGGTCGCCAGTGAACTAGTCTTGGGTCAAGCCCAGGCCCGGCTGGTAGTTGGGCCCCCACCTGTGCTCGTAGTGTACCTGTGTGGGTGCCGCGCCTGCTCTTGCAACCACTCTTGTAGGTCTGTTGGAGCTAGCCGACAGTGGTCCCGGTACCAGTGGTCCCGGTACCGCACCGGGGGAAGGTAGGCGTATGGGCGCCGCAGTGTCCAGGTGAGATCCGCCCGCAGCTCCTCCCTGGTTGCCGCGTCCACCCAAACGTTGATGGAGGTGATCTAGTGGGATGGGGTAACCACCACATTAATTGTGTACCGCCCCCAAGGCGTGCGTGTACAGGCAATGTAACACGTCGCCACACTCCCCCCTTTCTTGCTATGTTCGGAGGGCACCCACCGCCGACTCCGAGTTTGGTGCCACCCAGTAGGTGCCGTGCTGTGCCTCCGGCTGCCTGACGCAGAGCAACAGGGTCAAGGCTTCCCCTTCTTGGGAAGTTTCTATCCCCGACGTTGTCTCGCTCGTGTACTCCCGCGGTTCTCTCTCATACGCCCTCTTTATGCCCACCGGGGTGGTGCCGGTGTTGGTGGCCACGATGGCCCCCTGGATTGTGGCCAGCAGGGGGAGGTCATGGAACCATATACCCGGCTCCGTCCGGGGCTGCGGGTACATGGGAGATGCCTTCGGGGCCCGATGGGGGTGGAGCGTCGCGTGCCCCCCGAAGTGCTCCCGTAGGTGGGTTTGGACCGCCGGGCCTAGCTCCGACGGTAGGGCCCCCGGTGTATGCAGGGCCATGTAGAGGGGGCCTCGATGAGGGTGCCCTAGGCACTTGTGGGTGAGGCACTGGGTGGGGTATTTGAAGGGCCACCGCCTCGGGCCGGAGCTCAACCCACCGCTCCGGCGGCGGGGTGGGGGTATTTGGCAGCACCGTGTGCTACGCACGAGCCACCATTCCCAGTAGTGGCAGGCTCACTGGCAATTGGTGGCGGCGGGTGTCGTTGGGGAGGTCCTGGCGTGGCCGCTCGCAGATGGGCAGCACCACGGACCATCCTATGACCGCCATGGCGTCCTCCACGGCCGTGGTGACTTGTATGACCCTGCCTCGCTGGTACACCACCCGTTCCCCGGTGGTCTTGGCCTCCCGCCTGCCGACGACTGCCATGGTGGTGGCCGGCCGTATTGGGCCTGGCGCCCACGTCTTCGGGGCCTGCTGCCATTGGAGGGTTGGGGCCCCCACCAAGGGCCGTAGCATGGCATCGTGCTGCCGGAGTCACGTCCGGATCGTGTCCACCGTGCGGCCCCGGGGCACCCGCGCTCGCAGGTCGTTGGCACTGCGTAGTGCGCACTCCAGGGTGTAGAAGTCCCCGAGGTGGTGGTACCTGAGTGCTAGGGCTGCGGAGAAGACTGCACGGGGCACGTGGACGAGGGTTGTTGCTCCATACGCTGTGGCGTACGTCGTGACCCGCGGGGGGCGGCTGCTGGGGCGGGCGCGGCTGGGCCAGCCCACTTGGGGGGGGGTCGGGGCGAGAGCGATGATGGGGGATGACCCCTAGCATTGCCCTGGGAGCCACATGGGCAGGCCTACCTTGTCGACTGCCAGCTGCAGCCCTCGCAGCAGGTGGGGGCAATGACGGTGGTGGGTCCATGGGCCCGGGGTGTAGTGTGGTGTGGTGTGAACGACAACCCAAAGACTAACCATATGCCTTGTCTGCCGGGTGCCCGCTGCTGTGCCATGGGCAGGCGGCTGCAGGTCCCCTGCAGGCCCCCTGGTCTCGGTGTCAGCTGTCTGCTTGGGGTCATCTGCTGACTCCACTTGGGGAGGGGGGCTCGTGCGCTGGCCTCGCTGCCTTTGTGGCTGCCCCCGCGCAGTGCCTTCACAACATTGCGCTCTGGGACGGCTTGCTACTGCTGGCCCACCGCCACATGGGGAGGGTTGAGGGCAGTGGAACTCCTGTTGCACACTACCACACTTCATTGAGCAGTGGGCAGTGGCGTTCCTACTGCACACAGCCACACTGCAGAGGTGAGGGGGCAGTGGAGCTCATGCGGCACACTGCCTCACTGTAGGGGGCAGTGGGTAGTGGAGCGCCTGCTGTACACCTCTGCACTGCAGCAGGCAGTAAGCAGTGGAACTCCTGCGGTACACTGCCTCACTGCAGGGCATAGTGGGCGGTCGAAAGCCTGTTGCACACCGCCACATTGCAGGGCAGTGGGCAATGGAACTCCCGCAGTAGACTGTCACACTGCAGGGGGCAGTGGAGGTTGGAACTCCTATGGCACACTGCCGCATTGCAGGGGGCAGAGGGCACTGGGACTCCTGCGGTGCACCGCCGGACTGCAGGGGTTAGCGGGTGTGGCACGTGGCGTGTGGCGCGTGGCGTGGCGTGGTGTGGCGTGTGGTACGCTCTGATGTAGTATGCCGTGCTGTGCTGTGCTGTGCTGTTATGTTTCACACGTGTTGTGCGCTGTGTGCCCTGTGAAGCCCCAATCCGCCTTCCGTGCTGCGCACGCCACACGGCACTGCAGGTTCGTTGCAGAGAAGATCACGTATTACACCTCCAAGCCGCGCCGGGGGGACGTGATTGTGTTCAAGGCCCCTCAGGCGGTGAAGGAATACGGCATTCCCCCCGGCAGCGTGTTCATTAAGCGTGTGATCGGCGTCGAAGGAGACACGATCCGTGTGCAGGGGGGCAAGACGTATGTCAATGGGGTGGCACGGGACGACACTGTCGTCGAGGAGAAGCCCAAGTACACGATGCCGGAGGTCACTGTCCCGCCCGGGAAGATTTTCGTCATGGGCGACAACCGCAACAACTCCTTGGACAGTC
Organism: Eutreptiella sp. 'Long Island Sound 2002'; assembly: GCA_964036045.1. Taxonomy (NCBI): domain Eukaryota; phylum Euglenozoa; class Euglenophyceae; order Eutreptiales; family Eutreptiaceae; genus Eutreptiella; species Eutreptiella sp. 'Long Island Sound 2002'. Next base: position 24,129,961 of record OZ038380.1, on the reverse strand, counting down.
ACGTGTGGGGCTTTGTGCCCGTCGAGAACGTGGTGGGGCGCAGCGCGTTCATGTACTGGCCCCCGTGGAAGGTCGGGGGCATCCCGAATGACGTTGACCAGGCCGAGGCCCGCAATGCCCCCGCACTGAAGGACTGAGCTGCAGGGTGATACGTGGACGCCGCTGTCGAGAACGACGGAGAGGGTTTGTCTGAGTCTGTCGAGTCTGTTTGGGACCGGTTCATGCCCTGGACAGTGTTGACGTCAGCGCTTGGCGAACAAACCTCCGGTGGTTAGCGTCTAATCGAAGGCGGAATCGGAGGCCTCAACGACGGCGGCGCTTTTTTTTTTCCCCCCTTCAATGAGCCACCTGCAGTTTGGTGGTGCACCGACGGCGTTCCGCGGTTAGGCGCCAGTGATTGGCAGCTGGCCATTAACTGACAGCGCGTGGCGGCTCTTTGGGGGGCGCTTCATTGGGTGCACAAAGACACAAAAAACCAAGGGATTCACCCACTACTCGGGCGGTAGTCCTGAGCTACTCCGGGACTTGTCGGGTTCCGGTTTTATTGCGTCATACATACATGAGGCAAATCAGGTGCATGGTCGACTGGGTGGATGTGGTGTGTGTGTGGGGGGGGGGGGGCGCATCGTGCCTTATGACTGCTGAGCTGACCACCACAAACAAAGGCAAGTGAAAAGGGTCAGCCACGGGCTTTGCTGCAACGGGCACTGACCACTCTGCTTTTCAGTCACCCCTGCAGAATGGGGGCATGCGCTGTCTCTTTCTTCCGAGGACAGCCTAAGTATTTAGTGTAAACCGACGGCAGGCGATGTGACCAATGGCAGTTAGCGGTTGAGGCCTGTGGCTGACGTGTCTTCAGCGGGTGTTGGTGGGCCAGTGCCTTTGTGAGGCTCGGGCGCAAAGTCGCGCAGTGTCGACCGCCTGATTCAGGGCAGACAGGCACGAGCGAGTGCAACCGTACTAGCCCTCGTGCAGCCCCCCCCCTGAACGCAGCCCTCATGGCATGGGAGACGTCATTGCCCACACACGCGCCAGTGATAGAGTGGGGTAACATAAGGTGTGAGTGATTTCCCAACGAGGTTCTCACTAGCTGAGTGGTGTGCCCCCCCGATGCTGGCCTACCTCTCTCAATCTACCCTCGACCTCAGCCATGCAAGGACAGTCTCGTCCAAGAAAAGCAATAATGTATTCCTGTAGAAGTTATGTGTGGCCTGGGGGCTCTTGCAGGAAAGTACCATGTGTCCCTTGAATCCTCTGAGATTCCCACACTCGGTTTGCGGAACACACTGCAAGGCTATTCCCACTCACATGCATATTCCTTTCCCAGTGTTTTGCAATGTTGAAACGCATGCAGTCATATATGCCGGACCAGAGCAGTGGCTCTGATCGGCGCCTCCCAGTCCTCAGCTGCTTCTTGTGTCACGCCCCCTCCTCTGCCATATGTCGCGATGCTGTTTGGCCTGTTCGGGTGCATCTTAGAGAGGAGTGCACATTGTGCGCCGTGCCCGCGTTGTGCCTAAACTTCACGAAACTCAGCCTAACTTCAGTCCCCTGATAGCATGCAGCCAAAGGCCAAATTGCCAAAGGGGTCCAACATTCTACTCACGATTGTTGGGCAATGGCCTTCCATAGGCTTCTTCCCAAAGGGTTTGGTGGAACCCTTTTGTTTGTGGATTTTTTGCACACGCATGAGCTTTCCTGTGTGCCATGCATGCCACCCAAGTTCATACAAATGAGAGATTGCATTATGTAGAATTATCAGTGCATCTATTGTGCTTTCGGCGTGGACCTCTGTGAGAGAGTATCACTGCACTACGTTTGACGGAGTTCAGTGCCAGCCATGGGGTGTCTGCACTGGCCACCAACACAGCAGGGTTGGCCATGCCAGTTAGGAGAGAAAACAGGAATGCTGCTTTAACTTGCTTACTAACTGGGGTTGTGTAGACCAAAACAGCCCCCCCCCCCCCCCCTGCCCTGCTACTTGTACTAGCGCCCTGTTGGTGGTGCCAGACAATAGTACCAAAAATATGAAGGCTGGAACCATCAGAGGAGGTCGTCCGGGGTACCTCAGGTTTTCAGATGATGCCGCCGGAGGTCCTCCGGGGTTCTCCGGGTTTCCTGAGAATGGAACCATGGAATTGTTACCATTTTCATTGGGAGGATGGTTGTGCTCTTTATTGGGGTTAGCAAGGTTGTGGAAGCACTGCCCTATGGCTGTGTCTACATTGAGCCTGTGAGAGCCCACGGTGGTGTTCACGTACAAGAACACCAATCTCAAGCCATGCTGTTGTGATTGACTCAACTCAAAAAAGGAGAATGCATGCACAGATATTCTCTTCTTCTCTGAGATCTGCAGGAACGAAGCTTTGTTTTCTAATGGAAAGGTGTGCTTTTTTCATGTCTGCTTGCAACTCCAAGGATTTGGGGCACTATTTTGCAGGCCAGGAATAGACCCACGACAACAGAATATATTGAATACCATTGCAATTGTTGCAATGGCAGAAACAGAAAGCATGCCTATTGGAGACTAGCAGTGGCATTATGCAGGTGCACGTTTTTCATGTCAAGAAGGTTCCTTGAAGTTGACAAGAATTTTGTATTTGTGGCCTTCAATGGAAGAGAGATGGTTCAAGCTCTAGGGGACTCTCAAGAATTGGGAGACCATTCAGGCTTTGGTTTCCTGCACAATAGCGATTGAAGTAAACGCCGTGCACCCATTGTGCAATAATAGATGCTGCATGCATTCTGCAGGCAGCATTGATTTTATGTTGTGTCTGGGGCATGTGCAACGGTTCCCCAAGCGTGAGACCCTGAGGTTAAGCTTGGCCTGGGCTGTGCAGCTTGCCCCAGGGTGAGGGGCACTGCTTCCTGCTCCGGGCTAGCGGTAACGCTGGCTGGAGCTGGGGTCCGGGACTGGTCAAGATTATGCCTAGGTCTGTTCAAGGCTTGGGCTTGTGATTGCATACATCCAAGTTTGGCTTCGTACATGAAAAATAAGTGCGCGTGATATCTGCGGTGGAGACACACTTTCCTTGTGGCGAATGTCTGACTGGCACGTCAGGTACTGCATGTTCGAAATCCCACGCTCTGTCAGATGGAGATGCATTGTGCAGAACACCATCCCTTCAGAACAACACTCAATTGCACAGCCACAACGACCACATGGACGCGCACAACTGGAACCAGGTCTTTTTTTTTTTTGGAGAAGGGTAGACTGAAGCAGACGGCAGTAGGAGTGGGTAACCGGCTGTGGTGGGACAGTCATGATGGAGTAAGTGGCATCTAGGCTAATTGCTGGATTCCAATGCTGATCAGTGACGGTTTTGTCAGGCATCCGGGTTTTTTTGGGTTGTTGAGGACAGCACTGTCCACGCGCACAAGCACAAAAACAAACATGAAGCATGTGACAGAAAAACCAGATACAGACGCGGGAAGCATCATGGGAAGGATCTGAGAGGTAGTGGAGTGGGCGTGCTCATCGGAAGAGGCACACCACGTCGTTCCATTCTGCGATCAGAATGGTTCTTGGCGGTCGAAGTAATCTACTGCTGCATTTTGAGTTTGGCACAGTATCAATGACTGTGGGACCTGTGACTATGCCCTGATCTGATGATCAGCACCCGGTGTACTTGGACCCTAATTTTGATGTGGTTACTCATGGCTGGGGCAGGTAGGGCCATGGGCTTGGGCAGACAGCAGGGGCGAGAATTGCGGCAGTACATGCAGCTTTGGCTGGGGCAAGGGACAGGAGTCGGGGCATGGCTGGTAGCAAGCAGTCAGATGTTTGCTCCAGATGGGCACAGGGCCCATGGGTGGTTCAGTAAATTTTCATTTTCTATTTGAGGAAAGGTTTTCTGATGTGGCCGGGTGGAAGGTTGGGTCAGGTCAGCAAGGCCCTTGAATGCCCCCCCCCCCCCCCCAGGTCTGCATTTAGTGCGCATGGTGTTCAAGCTGTCCCGAAGCACCTATTGCTCCATCTAAACCCTGAAGGGCTTGTCCATTCACTTAGGCATTGCATTTTTTCAAGAGTGCTGCTATCATTGGACCCCAGATCTTTTCACGCCAGCGCCAAATTGCCAAATTGCCACAGAATTTCCACTGAGCCCTTTTTGTCCAGCACTTGTTCAAAAAAGGATCAACAGCTTAACACTCGCATGCTCCTGCTCAGGTCCAACTCCCTTGCAATGCACACTGCAACACAGCACATTGCACTAAGCATTTAGGCAATTCCATGCTCCCCTTGATTTATCCCACAATGCATGCCTATTGGAGCAGAGTTGTCCCAGTATGGGGACCTGGTGGGACCACACGTTGGCTTTTGGGCAAGCACTTGGCCTACTAAGATAAGGTGAACTATCAAGACTTCAGCTAGGAGCGAGCTGGGTCCTAATCTTGCTCATTGCATAGGAAATCACTGTGAAAGAACGGCCCTCATTGGAAATGCCTGCTTGACACATTGGCAATGGCCCTCAACATTTAGGGCGATTGTTCTCAAAACACGTGGGAAAACCGCCCATTTTCACCTCAGCATGGACCAGCGCATGGCACTACGGCGCAGGAGACGCCTCATTGAACACCCATTTGCAGTCATTTCACAGCCCAATCACTGTGGAAGAAGAACTGCCCTCATTGGGGACCCCTACATGACACACTGGCGATCGTCCTAAACTTTCAGGATGATCGTCCTAAAAGCAGGCTGAAAACGGTCATTCTAAATCAGCCATAGAACGGGCTAGATAGCTTGAAATCACACAAAACTTGATTCAGGTGATGGGCATTTGCTCTTTGGTTGTTTTGAGCTACTTCGATGCCGGCTTTCAGCCATGGTGTCCCCAAAAAGACTTTCAAACCGCCTGCTTCTGCTCCTTGCTGGTGCTGGTGCTGCTGAAATACGTTGCTCACCTTGGGCCCTAAGAAGGGGTAAAACCTCCAGTGGGAAACCCAGCTCGGTAATGAAGACCTTGAATGCCCACTGCGAGTTGAGAGTGCCATTCACACAGTGTGTGCACGCTGTGCACCCACAATATACATTCAGTGCAAACTGTTGGCACCATGGTGACCACGACGACTGTAGCTTTTGGGGCATTCTTTTCTTGACCAACCCTCCTTTTTTTTTGTTCTCACAAATGTAATCATAATGTTCATCAACTCATCATCGTAGCACTGGACAGCTCTGAACCTTGATCCCGAGGGGTCACCTCGAGTACTGTGAAGTGAGCAGGCTACGCAAGCTCATCTTGGTCTGAGCCAAAAAAAAATCATAATGTTCATCAACTCTACATGCCCAAGAGTATCTGCAGGAGTGGTTGCAACTGTAAGTGATGGAGATAATGGAGGCACAAGGCTAGTGCGACAGCAGAAGTACAAAGTAACACGTGAAAATTACAACAACAATAAGAGGCACATCAACTTATGGTTGTGGACAAGTTGCAATTGGCCGGCGGTAGCCAAGGTGGACAATTTGATGGAGTGGCAAATGGTTGTGACTATGGAGAATAGCGTGAAGGTTGTGAAGTTTTGCACCGGGTAGCTGCACATCCTGATGCAATCTATTCCATATGCTCTGCATCTGGGCACTGTGCACAGGCCGCACAATGCTCCAGTCACAGGACATGGACTGTGCTGCATACCTAAGCGAGCCTGGGTGCGTTTGCTTAATGCCAGTTTGACGCCGAAACACAAAAAAGAAAGTGAAGGGGATGAAAAGAAGGCAACCAAGGAGTAAGAAGGCAACCAAGGAGTAAACAGCTGTAGCACAAGAGGCAGTCTCGTCTGACAATCCTTATTTGTTGTTCCCGTTTAGCATGCAATACAGGAGCTGGCCTCCAGCAGTAGAATAGGGAGGCACATTTTTCATTGAGTTTTATGTCAATCTTCAATCTTGGATCTAGCCCTGAATCACAGACACAAGAGTATTCTCTTTCTGAAGCTCCTGTTACATCAGTATTCCTACGCGCTCCAGTTCCGGGAAGTGTGACCGAATAGTTTGCATTTCCTACAAGCTACGCATGTAGTGCTCATTGGCCCCGTGAAGAAAAGATTTCAACCAATTCTCTGGGAGTATGAGAATGCACATGTGCATGTCTGTGGGTGTGGGTGTGTGCATGTGCGCATTTAAGCCTGTGCATGTGAGTGAGTGAGTGAGTGAGTGTGTGTGTGTAGGTGAGTGTGTATGCATGTGTGTTTGTGTAGATGCACATGTGCATGTGTGTTGGTGTGTGCAATGTGTTTGTGCATATTTGTGTGAGCATGTGTCGGTGTGTGTGTCTGTGTGCATATGTGCTGGGTATGCCATTACTGGTGGACTTTGAGCGGTGAAGCACTCCCCATAGCCAGTGATAGTGACAGGTGTTGGCTCTTGCACTGTACTGTGCAGTTGTAGGGCAGAGGTCAAACACTAAACATCAGAATAGATGCAGAATCTGATAGGTCATCTAGGTCATGCCATGGTCCTCTAACTCCTGCTGGAATGTCAGCTATTCAATGGATGTTGCAGCTTTGATCCTTTTGTGGGCCAGAGATTGTGTTGTGCCTTGTTCCCACACTGCCTAAAAAGGAGCATAGCACTACGCTCATCCACCTCCAAATGATTGTGAAACAATGCTAATGACAACTCATGCAGTTCTGCTGTTTGTTTGTGCCATTGAGCCATGGGAGGCAGCGAGCAGCATGCACCGGGCACTAGTAGCAGCAGCAGGCAGCAGGCAGCTTGGGATCTACACACATGAACTAAGAGTGTGTGGCCCTGCGTTACCATTGTGCACTGTCAACACCAATCATCGTCGTCTGTGTTGTCACGGGCCCCTTGCCAACAAACACCAAAATACAGAGTTCCAAGATTTGATGCATCAGCTGCCCTTCGGTGGCGCTGCTTGGCCATAAGAAAAACAATTGGCGCACCCTCTGGAATATCAGCAGGTACTCTGGCACCTTCAGTAGTGTGTGTAAGGTGAGTATCCTGCCAACCAAAAGACATGTGATAACAGAATCGCGACATCATGGAAACAATCTGTGCTGTGCGTGTGTGTGTGTGTGTGCTCTCTGAACTGGAAGAAAAGTCGTTTGGGTTCGTTGTTTGTTGCCTACAGTTGATGATCCAGACTTGAGAGCCCCCCCCCCCCCCCTTTCCAGCACTTCAGAGCCAGGGGGGGGCTCAAGTTTGGCTCATCGATTGTAGCCAGTACCAGTACTGGTGCAGCACAGGAATCTGTTTGCAGTGAAAGCAGACGGTGAATGTACTGAGCAAGTCTGGCATGAGGTCAGTGTCATGCTGTTCTGCCATGCATACCGGGAAATCTTAGTGGATCCAAACACTTTCTTCAGGTACCATGAAGGTCGTTTTCCTGGATGTTGATGGTGTTTTGCATCCCTTGGCTGCATATGAGGGGCTTGATGACCCCAGGCGCTTCACTCCGGAATGCATGCAGCGCCTGAAGACAATAGTGTGCAGTAGTGGTGCTCAGATTGTGCTTTGTTCGGACTGGCGGACCAGCCCCGAGACGTGTGCCATTGTGGACCAGCAGTTGCAGAAGCATGGCATGGCACCGCATCATGACAAAACCCCTGCCTTCTTCTGCCCCATGGGCGGAGTGAGGGGAATGGAGATTGAGGTGGGTGCCAGGTGCAGGGATGTCGAGGTGCTGATGTGGTTTGTGTCGCTTGGTACCTCCCAAGGGCAGGGTTTGGCTAGGTTTACGCCCGCTGTTGATTCTTGGCTCTATTTGGGTTGCTGCGGCGCCATCTTTCTGCCCCAGGTTGGGGCTTTCTGTTGGCAGTCAGACCTGGGGACTGGGGGCTGCAACAATTCCCAGAAAGTGTAGCGCCGGTCCTACCCCCCCCCCCCCACGTCGCTGCCCCCCCCCCCCTTTCCGGAACGAAGAATTGTGCTGTTTCTTGATTTGCTCTTGTGTGCTTTTATGTGCCCTCTCAGGACCCTCAGGACACATGGCGGACACAGTGTATGCAATCCCCCGCTCCGAAAATCCGCGAGGGTAACACCACATGTGCAAGCAGTCGAGTTTGAGAAGTACACACCGGCGAAAAACCACAAATGTCGAAAATTACAGAAAAGCTGCCAAGGTGAGCTCTAAGAACGTCACAAAGATGCAGGGGTACAAAGCATACGTTCAAACGATGCTTCAAGCAGGTGCACAGCCTGGAGCATGCCTACACTTAAGTTTCTGTCGAAACTTCAATGATATTTCGAGTCGTCCCCCCCCCCCCTCAGGCGTGTTGTAGCCCCCCCCCCCCCGGAACGAAGAAATGTGCCCCCCCTCCCTTCAGAAGTGAGAATCTCAGGCCAATGACATTGGGGGAAGGGGGTGGTAAGGACAGGGCTGTCCTACCATCTGTCTTTCTTTTTGCAAAGTACAGCCCTCAGTAGCGGAGGGAAACGTTTCAGTAACAGTTTCGTTGGTCGGGGAACGCAAGACTTGGTGCCCGGTGTCTGCGGGTGTTGACCCCCTGCACCACCGGTGGTTGTTGCAGCGCCCCCAGGTTCGAACATGACCCTCCTCTGCTTGAATCTGAGAGGATGGCTGGCCGGATTCGGGCCCAGGATCTTCGGCCTGGCTGCTTGCCAGAAGTTGTTGCTTAACCAACCACCGTCTGGTAAACGCCGATTGCTGTCAGTCTATTGCCAGATGCTTTTGGCTCACCATCAACTGCTCAAGGGGTACATGTGTAGCTCAGTGGGTACCAGCCCCGGCTCGGGATTTTCAGCTGCCGTCTGCAGGGGAGGTAAGCACAAGGATTGCCACACCAGCGTGCATTGCTCCAAAGTAATTGTCAGCTACTGTCGACCGGTCCCGCATTGTTGGTCGATTGTCATTCTGTATGTGAAGTGTAAGGGGATTTTTGTTCCGTTACGGACGGTCCTGCCTCAGGATCCCCTTTGGCGTTCACACAGGCCTGGCTCGGCGATCATCCTCAAGTGCAACGGTATGTCGTACTGGATGATACGGACGTGGCTGCAGGAAACGCGCAGCTGCAGAACCATTTTGTCCGCACGAAGGCCAACCTTGGCCTCACGGACGCTGACGTCAACAAAGCTTTGGAGTTGTTGGGGCCGACTGACGGGCAGAGCTAGGCAGCGGTCGGCTGCACTGAAATAGGGTGCAGCTGCAGCCCTCTTCGGGGCATGTGCTGTACACCTACTTTCCCACAAGCCCGTTGCCTACTCCGGACACAAGGACCCCCGTGTGCAATGCGCAAGACTGGCCGCTGGGGCTTGACTTCGTTGGATGCGGCATAACTGTGACAAAAGAATGTTTACCGGAGAGTTTTGTGCTGCAACCAAGTGCATTGCAGACCCAATTCAACTCGCAGACAAAGTGGTGATGTGTTTTGGTTGCTGTCAGACGGCCTTGGGCGTCATTTCGTGTTATTTCAACCGCATGTCCCCCAACGACTTTTTGCCGCCATTCGAGCAAACAGGACGTGGCACATTTGTGCCGGGCACTAGCGCAGTGTTGCAAAAGCGATGGGCATGCTCAGCAATTGGTCATACGAACTGGGCATCAAGCAAGGCCACTACCTGTTTGAGCACCAGCGTGTACCGGCTTCACGAGTGGCTGATCTTCGGATTGTGTGGTGCTGCCGGCCGCAGGAGAGACATTTGGAGGTGCTGGATTTTGACTACTGTGGCCACTGTGCCCTCGGCCTTTTGTCCAAGGTACGCCACGCGCTGTTGCTGACAAGTTGTGTGGGCGCCCACTGGCACTTTTGCTGACAATGCATGCACCAGTGACGGAGACGTTTCATAAATGAGATGCTGGAGGGTATGGGCCATCTCTGTTCTGATGGCCAAGGTGCGCCACGGTCGTGCTGCACCTAAGACAAGGCTGCACTGAAGGTGCGCAGCTGAGGTCGCGAAATATGGCACTCAGGCTCAATAAAACAGAGCTTTGCATGTGGAGCTGATGACCAGAATGGCCACCAGGGCACCAAGCACCCCTTTCAAAGTGCAAGTGGCAAGCCATTCAACTGAAGTCCGCCCCAACTGTGCATTTCAAGCCCACACCCCTTGGATTCTCAATGCATGAGCCAATGACCGCCTTTTGCTTGCCAAAAATGGGACTTCAAACAAGGATCTGTTGCCTGTTTTTGGGCCAATCGTCGTTAAAGTCAGGAACCCCGCCGCTTCGTGCACGTCATCGGTCCGGTGGCCGTAATACCCCATGGTCGACGCTTTCCTGAATCTAAGATTTCACTGCATTGGTACGAATTTAACATCAGGTCCCAATCAACATGGTCCGTATGTCTCTGTACCTCGGACCATGGAGAGCGCATGAAGCCATGGACCAGCATCACGTCCAGGGATGCAAAATAATGAACGCTTCTGCGCAACTTCGTGTGCCAACAGATTGTTCATGTCCCGTGGTCCGTGCCCTTTGGAGGCAGGCGGGCTTCAGTTACCACCCCCGTCCCATCTGGACCCTTGGAAGCAGGATGGTGCACCAGCAGGGCACGGAGGCCGGCCCCCCAAACGTACATGGGTCCAGCCCACACCTGCAGCAAGCGCTTACAGTCCCGCATATTGACAGCTGCCACAAGCCATGGGCCACTGCACTAGGCACTTGGGGGCAAGACCAGAGACCAGGAGAGTGAGAGGGAGATGGGTAGGAAGCAGCAGGCGCTGTGGAGAAGGCTGGGCAGGCAGGAGAGGGTGCGGCAATGGGAAAAGTGGAACAAGATCGAAGTGAACAGAAGGGACATGCGTAGGAGCAGATATGTTCGTATACGCATGTATATGTGTATGCATGTATCCGTGTCTGTATATGCATACGTGCATATGCGTATACGGGTATGCTACAGCCATGTCTATGAAGGGAATCTGCCATGCGTGTCTTCGCATACGCGCATGCGTACATACATGTAGACACTGTGCACATACACCATTTACCCAAGTGTAGTCTGTAGAGACTGTACAAACATATAGACAATGCGCACAGTCTGTGGACACTGCGCACAGTTTACACTGTGCACATACACATTTACCCGAGTGTAGTCTGTAGACACTGTGCATACATGTAGACACTGTGCACAGACCCATTTTTGCTCGAGTATAGCCTGTACACACTGTGCATAGGTGGTATATACCGTGCACATGTTGTAGACACTATGCGCATGTTGTAGATGCGAACAGACAATATCAAGGATGGGGCGCAAAGCGAAGCGCCCCCCCCCCCCCCTCAGATAAGGTAGCATAGTTCTGTCCACCCGACCTATGCACACCACGTTGGGACTGTCGGTGGGCAAGGTAAAGCTCCAATCATAAGACGTTCTCTGAACGGCTACCCCAGCTCCAAGAATAGCTGCCCACCTACCTACCTCCGTTTCCCCAAGTGTTGTTAGTAGACACTGTGCATACATTTAGAGTATATAGTACTTATACTTGTGTGCATATACGCCCACATATGGGTATGCATGTGCGCTCACATGCGTGTGTGTGCATACTCATATATGTATGCTTACATGCACACATATGCGCATTCGTATACACGACATATATGCTGTGTACACACAAAGTATACACATATATATGCGTATACATACAACCCTCTAGACGAAGAGGACAAATGATGACAACCAAAACACTAACCCTAACCAGAACAACAATGGCGACACAAGTCATAATGTACATGGGACAAACGGTGGAAAGCGAAAGAGAAGGTTGGTAGACGCAGTCCTCCCTTTTCAAAAAAAGAGGAAATCGTTGCTTCAAAGACAAAAAACGATGACAATATCATGTTGTGCGCCGATGTATGCACAATGATGGGAGAGTTGTGCACGCAGTGCGCAGGCAGTGCAAATTTTTGTATGTCGGCAACTACTTGAACCCTAGCTTTGGCCCTTTTTCACAAGTTTGTTGTTCCATAACAAGTTTTTTTTGGCTTCTTGTGCATTGAGGATGTGGCACATTTGAATTTCCACCCGTTTTCACCCATTTTCACCCATTTGAGCCCATTTTCACACGGTTTTGTTGCACATTCTTTGTTATAGGTGGATGGTGGATTATGATGAGGGGAATCACCAGACGTCGTGTACATTCACAAGAATCAAATCGGAAGGTGGTTTGTTACACACTCCTAAGTAGATTCCAACCTTCATGGCCATTGCCTTGCTATCTCTCGGAAACGATGTCCTTTGTGGGTTCTCTTTATGAGCCAGCACTTGAACCCTTCATCGATGTCCTTTGTGGGTTCTCTTTATGAGCCAGCACTTGAACCCTTCATCTGCGCTCTTGAATCATCACGAATCAATAGCATGGCTTATCAGTATGGCCCCACAATACTACGTATTGCGACAAGTTGGGCCCCGATCGGGTCAAGGCAGAATGCCTCTGTCCCCAGAAGGTTGCCACCATCTTCCAACACACTCACGCAATAGCACATTGCGCTTGGCCACGGCCACCAACCACCAAAGATATGAAGACCCTTATGACACTTGCATAAATGCAGGGTGATTTCCTCCCTTCCTCCCTGGCTAGGTTTCATTGTGTGGGCATTGCACGCAGTGTACACGCACTGCCCATGCAGTGCGCATGCTGTGCAACAACTTGGCCAATGTCCGGTGTTTCCTGCTCTTTACCCCTTTTGTGCAGCTGTGTGTTGCTTGCAAAAACTGTGCTCTTTTGGGATGCTTCCAAGGTAGTGATAGGATATCCTGCCCGTGCTATTTGGCATGCATGGCCTGTTTTGTGTGTTGGTGTCTGCACATGAAGGCACCCAAGCGGCGACAAAACTGGTGGACACCAGATTTTTGTCGCCAGGTCCCCGATTAATGCTCAGCACAACATGTATGTGACAATCGGAAGCAGCAGGAGAAGCAGAAGGTGAAGGAATATGTGAGGGCAATAAAGTTGACAGAGCCCGTTATTGCAGTTGTTAGTGCTGGTGTGATTGCTATCCATGTCTAGCAGTCTGTGGCACCTCCAGTGCCCAGTTTTGGCTGTGCAAGAAGTGTGGGGTGCAAACGTGCCTGTTATGGCAGGGGCAGGAGATCATTTTAGGAAACTGACAGCACTGACAGCAAGGATAACAGTATGCATGTTGTACACCCCAGTGTGGTTGCACGCAAAGGTGTTCATATGTGGTTGTGAATGTTTGCTGCAGGTGTTGTATTGGCTTGTTCTTCCATGGATACCTGTTGCCAGTGTGGCTTCTGCATGGACAGTGGGGACCCCTTACGGCTGCTGGCACATAAAAGATACAAAGTGCAAAACTCACAGGTAAGGGGAAAAAGGCGCAAGGCTCCTGCATTCCTGAGTTCTTATAACACTTCTGCAGAAGAGTTGTTCCAAGTAGCCAACCCTTCTGCAGCTTCATCTTCCAGTTCATCATATGGTTCATCAAGTGGCGATGAATTATCAAATTCAAGGTTTTCACAGAATAGTGATGCCAGCTGAAATTCGTCGGATTTCAGCAAAATGTCGCAAGAACAAGCAGTAGGAGGCCCTCATTCAGCTAGATTTCTTGTACCCCCCCCCCCGTGTCGTTCCCCACCCCTTGTCGTTCCCGGGGGGGGGGGGGGTCACTTGGTCAACCCAAAATTTTTCGTTGCGGCTCATTGTGTTGTTGTGTGGGTGGCTGTGTTGTGGGGCACTACCACTTGCATCCCTTGCACTCATGACAGGACATTTTGCTCACTTTCGCTGAAATGGAACTTGACAACACAACCATGTTTCCTCCTGGGACAAGTGTGATGTTCATCCACTCCACGGGGGAACCTGTTTTGGCGCAGGTCGTTGGACATTCAGAGCACGGTGATGCATATTGCTTTATCTCTTATGATCACGATGGCAAGACCATCTTGCACGACCGTGCGTCTGTTCGGCGCCTCTCACTGCCACGTGCTCCCTCTCCGCCCCGCCCTGCCCAATCGGAGGCTTCATCCTCGACCCGGGCAGAGCAACGGGTACAAGTTCACCGCCACCCGAAGCGGTCTTTGGAGAGCACGCTCCATGCCTTTTTGAAGCCCCAGGATCCACCCCAAGAGGAGGATGAGGACGTGATTCATCTCGCAAGGTCCCCGCCACAACCGGAGCCCACTGAACCGGTTGTGGCCGTGGATGCGGTTCGGCTTGATTGTCGCAAAGGTCCCGTTAAGAGGTGTGCCTACCACTTTATTGGGGCCGTTTTTTTTGAACTCACTAGGCACTAGACAATTTGTTTGTTTTTGTGTTGTAGGCGGCCCAAGGCTTTGCGAATTGCCAAGCCTAAGAAGATTGTGCGTACGGCTGCCCAGAAACTGGCGTATTTGGATTACGCCGAAATCCACAACGACTCCGTGGCTGCTCGGGATTTGGGCATCTCCTCCCCGAAGTCGTTGCGGGATTGGAGGGCAATACGGCCCCAATTGGAGAAGTTGGCCGCCAAAAGTTCGCGGAGAAAACCTATGCACAAGGGTAAACAAACAAGGTACAAGAATGTGGAGGTGCGGCTGAGGGTATGGATTACGGATCGTTGGGATCGCAGGATTGTGGTGACCTGTCGAATGGTGATGAGCCGGGCCAAGTTGTGGGACGCAAGGCTTGCTGCTTTGACGGAGGACCAACGGGCCCGATGGTGGGCAGATTTTCGTCGCCGGGAGGGTGCTACTACACGCCGCATCAGTTCATACGGCAAGGGCGGCACCGAACAATTTTTGGAGGCTTTAGTCCGCCGATACCGTGCGAACATCCACCGTGTGTTTCGCAGGTTTGTCTTATGGGTCACATGGTGCTGAAAAATGGGTGCATGGGCACTTGCCGTCGCATAAGGAGATTTTAATTTTTAGTCTGATGTGCTTCATGGGTCACAGGGTGCTGAAAAATGGGTGCACGGGCACTTGCTGTCGCATCAAGAATTTTTAATTTTTAGTCTGATGTGCTTCATGGGTCGGAGGGTGCTGAAAAATGGGTGCATGGGCACTTGCCGTCGCATCAAGAGATTTTAATTTTTAGTCTGATGTGCTTCATGGGTCACAGGGTGCTGAAAAATGGGTGCACGGGCACTTGCTGTCGCATCAAGAATTTTTAATTTTCAGTCTGATGTGCTTCATGGGTCGGAGGGTGCTGAAAAATGGGTGCACGGGCACTTGCTGTCGCATCAAGAATTTTTAATTTTTAGTCTGATGTGCTTCATGGGTCACAGGGTGCTGAAAAATGGGTGCATGGGCACTTGCCGTCGCATCAGGAGATTTTAATTTTTAGTCTGATGTGCTTCATGGGTCGGAGGGTGCTGAAAAATGGGTGCACGGGCACTTGCTGTCGCATCAAGAATTTTTAATTTTTAGTCTGATGTGCTTCATGGGTCGGAGGGTGCTGAAAAATGGGTGCATGGGCACTTGCCGTCGCATCAAGAATTTTTAATTTTTAGTCTGATGTGCTTCATGGGTCGGAGGGTGCTGAAAAATGGGTGCATGGGCTTTTGCTTCGCATCAAGAATTTTTATTTTTAGTCTGATACATTTGTGTGCTGTTTTCAAGAAGCAGTAGCATTTGATCGTGTACTCTTGCAATACCTTTCCGAGCAACCGCTCAAACACGTCAGCTTGCCTCGTAGTGTGGTTTGACCCCGCGGCAGAGGAGGTCTGGTGGAAGGTGGGGGTTGCACCGACAGTGGACGGGGTACCATGGGCGCTAGGATCAAACGTGCCCTTTGCAAACTACGGTCCAAAAAGTGGGAGGAGGAGACACGCTGCCCGGCTTGCCAAAGCCCTAATGGCCCCCATTAGCGCATAGCAAGCTGATACCGGACCCATCTGATTTCGAAGTACCCATTTAGAGACTCCAATGATTGGGCAAACCACAGCTCTATTGGAGCGGTGATGGGGTCGGTTGCCTTTGCAAAGGGGTAGGGGGGGTGATTCAACATCTGCTATCGTGACCTTTGGTGGCACGGTACACTGGGATGGTGGGGAAATTGGACGTGGTGAGGCCGTGAAGCATGGGGATGGAGGTGGGGGAGGGGGTGTAAGAATGGGTGGTTGTGGGGAAACCAACTGCGACACGGGCTTCTCCTTGTCGCTGTCCCAAGGAGACGGAGGGGCATCTCCCAGGAGCTACAACTCACGTACCTCCCACTCTAACAACCAATCGGGGGGGACCGGGTCGGACTGCTTGTTGCCAAGCTGCTGCGCTCTAGGCGGGGATAGAGGAAGAAAAAGCAAGGTTTGCGACATATTAAAAATGTGTTCCACCATTGTCCCCCTGAGAGAAGTATGTGCATGGGGCATGGCTTACTTACCAACTAGTTGTTGGGCCCCGCACGCGGCAGCACGGTGACACAGACGAGCGGTAGGAGGGGCCTCCTCCGAGTGGAACATGGTCCGTGCACAACCCCACCGATACCCTACCACTCCAGCGGATTTGCGGGCCCGGGGTTCCTGTACTCATATTGCATTTCTTGGGGTTGTGTGTCGCCGGCAGGCCCGTTGCCGAGCATGGTGTGCCGGAGAAAGAAATACCAATTTATCGCACAACCTTGCAACACGGGGCACAAACAGAGATGAAATAAAGACGCTGCAGGTGTTAGGGGCATAGGTTGAAAGTTGCATGGTCCCACATTCAAGAAAATTAATTCCATTTTGCACCAAAAAGCGTCCGTCCTCCATACCCTTGGCTAACCACACCAGTCTGCGTGCACGGGGGCCGCCGCCGGCCAATGTGTGACCCCGAGGGGTGTGCAACCGTTTTGGGGGTTGTAGGGGGGGGGGGGGTTGACCCAAACCTTGGGGGTTGGCGGGTTAGGTAGTCGGCCGCCGGGCTCCCCGGGCCATGAGGCAACAGATACTAGGCTCGCATACGCCCCCGTGTCACAGGCACATGGTCATCACCACTCAGTTCAATGTTTTGCCTTGCTGCACTGCAGCGCAGACCAGTTCGGTGCCACTGCGGGTGGCCTTTGAATATGCTTTTAATGTCTGGGCATCTGGGTCAGCTCGCACCCACCACCCTCCCACAGCGCTAGCTAGTCTCTAACCTCTCGCGGGTCTCTCTCTCACTGACCTTTCGCTCTGCGGGCCTCTCTCTCTGTGTGTTTCGTCCCTTTCACCCTCCCAAGGGGGTTTGTCTTATTCCTCACCCTCCCATTGGGTTTCTCTTCCTCTTCACCCTCCCCACCGGTTTCTCTCTGTCCCTCTCTTCCCTGTGTCTCTACCTCGTCTAACCCCCCCCCCCCCCTGCTTGCCGGTTCATCTCATGCATACCGCCGTTCGCATGGCGGCGTGCTCAGCAACGTGTAAAGGAACGGTACACCGTCCCCTGTGACCGGGTTTGCCTGTCTGAAGAGCGTTTTCTGAAACAGCCTTATCAGATCAGCTCGGCCCGTCAGCCACACGTGTAGGCAGTCTCCATTCCTACTCACTGAGCGTGGCACCGCCCTGTGGCCCTCTGCCGTTGGGCAGTGGAGGATCGCCTCCCATTGGAACGGGTGCCACGTGCCAGCACTCTTGGGCCGCCACTCAATCTGCATATTTGTCAGGGCCCGAGTCTTCAGGGTCCAGTTGATTTGGACCATCACCGAGTAGAGTTCCTGATTGTTCATCAGCAATGGTTCCCCGTGATTGCCCACAATTTCACAGTGCATCCTTGTGCTGTGAGGTTGATCCAGTCGAAGCCAAATTTGCTGGTTCCGTGCCCAGGCCATAGTGTCCAGCTTCGAGTTGATAATCCTCAACCCTTCTTCTGCTATGGCGTCCAGGTGGTCCAGTGCTTGTACTTTGAGACGCTGACGTGCTTGCTGAGGCTTGATTTTCTCGGAAGCTGGGTTGACTTGTGTACATGCATGTGCCAACTCAGTCACTGTATATCACCACAGAAGCCTGCCACCACAGATAAATGTGTATTGCATCTGTGGCTGTTGAGGCGCTGAGCGCAGTGGGCACCGTCGCTGGTCCCTTGTGACCATGGCAGAAGTACGATAGCGGCCCACCTTCAACCATGCCAGCGCAAACCATTACCTAAACAAAAAGCATCGGAAGCAACTGCCAAAAGAACGTAGGAAAGATAAGTCGGTGCGAGGTACTCTTATCATGAGGCGAGAAGAGGGCACCAAGGCGACCTTGGTGTCAAACAGTGCCGAGGACTCAGCCGCATCCTTTGATATTAGTCGTGTGTCTGACTTGGCCACGGTGCGGACACAACCAATGCATGTGGCCAAGCTGCACAAGCACATTGTTGCAGATGCAAGTAATTCGTCGGACCCTAATTGTTCATAGGTTTCCGACAAGCCTATGGCTTCGACAATTTCAAAGGATGAAAGTCTGCTCCGTCCGTATTTCTTTTGTGTTGTTATTATGAGAGCCGGGAGAGACAAAGTAAAAACAAGACCAGCAAGCTAGAGCGTGGTCAAGATGCCGGGTGAGGCCTAAGGACTTTGAGCGTACCCCATCCTTGAGCTGCCCGAGCAAGCTTCAACCTGACCATGACACACTGGATAGCCACAAACGGGTAGTGAACTCAAGGCAGCCAAGTAGAGAGCATCCGCACTATCCCCCTGTGTGCAAGGGTAACGAGTAACTAGCGTTGTTGGGAGGGGAAGAGCTTACCCAAGCAGTCCAAGAAACATTCAATGGCCACCTTGCGTGGTGAACTCAAGGCAACATGGGGCAACTTGGTTTGCGCTGCAATGTAGTAAGGCAAAACAATGCACAAAGAGAGTTGCAGGGATGACCATATGCTTGTGACATGGGGGTATATGCGATCTTTGTATTTGTCGCTTCATGGCCATACTGCAAGTGTGGGAGTTGCTTAAGATATAGCATGCCCCGGCTTTCGTAAGCAACAAACGGCCCACACACGTAGTCCCGCCCGTCAAGGGAGCCCCACCTCACCCCACAATCTGCAACGTGTGGAATCACGTCAAAGGGGTCCTTACCCTCCTACCACGCACACGGTAGAAGTTTTAGGTCACGGCACCCAAGGTGGAGAACCTCAGATGCAGTTGATGCCAGCAACCACCATTGCCAAATGCTAGTGAGTCCTCAAGGCCATGGTCTAGTACCGATGCGTGGTATCACACAATCAGTCCTGGGAGCCATCGCCGCCAACGGAAGTAGCACCGGTGCCACCTCCACACGAAGCACATGCTATGCGTACCCATGTTGTTGCCTTCCTAGCCTAGGGCAGACAAGAGTTATAGGAGGCTCCATCACGGGCCGTACGGGTATGCTTGGACATGTTGGTACACGCGCTAAACCTGCGAGCCATAGCGTGGAAGTCTCTCTTGTTGGCGCGCCACTACGAATATTCGTGTCAGCAAATGTACTTCCTCTATAGGGAACATACAATGTGATGGTACGTGGAGGCACAACATGCGGCATGTACGTTGTCCTGGTTGTCTGCTTGTGCCAATGGAAAATGTCCGCATACCCCTTGGCGCGGGCCATAGCGGCATGCAAACGAGCCTCGGCATCCATAGGTTGGGGATAGGTCCATGTCTCGCGGTCTCACACTATCCGAACGTAGGAGGAACATGCATGGCACCACTTGTCCCAAGTGCACGCAGTCACTATGGTAGCCTTGCGGTGGACGACGTTGCTGGACCATCCCAGGTGGTTGCTGTAGAATGTAGGTACCATGCAGCACCTGAAACGCCTTAGGGAGGATGAACATTGGATGCCGCGCAAGCTGAGCAAAATAGACGGACTGTCGGAGCTGGAGGTCTCCGCCGACATCCAGTATATGGAGATCCCTCTTGAAGACACGGGCAACATCATTGTTTTGAGTAGATTGTAGTTCCTCTCGAGAGGCCCGGGAGGGCGTATGCACCTGTGCATACAGGGCGAAATGGTGGGGCAAGCCGTAGGACTCGTTCCTCCCGTAAACCCGCCGTAGCTAGCATAGGTAGGGCTAGGTCTTACCTTATCCATGCCCCAACCCGGCCCTGTCGCTTGCACCGGGCAGCACCTTGAGACACACGCGCCGAGGCTCTGATTGCTTAAAGTCGTTGCCAGCAACGCTCTTGAATTCGCGGTGCCTATTGGCTTAGCTGACCCACCCACGGATTTCTCTTGTGTGATATGTCATGTAACCTTATGGTGGGAAAATTTATGCAGCCTGGGACTCCCCGGACTACCGTCAAATGTGCACAGCTACTTGAAGTATCTAGGCCCCTTGTGGGTTCCGACAAGCGCCATAAGAGCACCCCATGAGCACAATACACCACCCCGGCAATGGGGCGCTCTTCCAAGGGGCCTCGGGAGGAGGGGGCAAGACGAGAGGAAGAGGAAGGAAGGGCGAGGCAAACAATCTACTTTTGTACACACACTCTGTTGGTGCACCTTGCTTGTGCTTTATTTTTGTTTAAACTCACGACCGAAGTTCCACCAAGTGCAGACACCAGCCATCCATCCATCCATCCATCCATCCATCCCTGCCCCTAGGGGCTGTTGGGGGCCCTTTGGGCCCCTCCCACATGGGCACTAACAACATGTTCCTAAAGCCTGTTCCATGCTAGATTCAAAGAGGGCTAGTGGGCTCAACCCTCTTTGCATCTGGTACTTCCTAGGCTTTATAGGTCATGTTGACACTGGCCCCTCGCGTTGCTTGGGATAGATTGCTTGGCAACTCTAACCCATTCCCTTCAATAATGTGTGCAAACCCACCCCAAAGGGGCGTTGCGGCCCTAGGGGGGCAGAGTTTGCATCTGCCAAACATGTACATGCAGCACAATGGATATGGTATGGCACTCCATGTATTCCACGTGTGTGAGTACACTGTTGCCACCCAACATGTTCCCTCTCTTCCCTCTTGTGTGTGGGCCACTGCTGATGCAACCAACATGGCGAGCACTTAAGATGGTGGTAAGGATGTGGTTGATGTGTTCTGTGTGTGCTTTCAAACGCACACCACTCTTTGTGGTGAATGTGAAGAAAATTCTTGCGCGGACTGCAATGGCCCACACATTTGTGGGGACAAAGATGTTCACAAAGCACAACTAATGTCGCATTTATTGTGCAGCACAATATGTCGCATTTTGTGCAGTTTGTGCAGTATGCATGGGCACATTTGGTGTTGTGTTGTGTTTTCTGCAGGGATGGTTTTGGGGTTGATTTGGCTGGAAGGGTGGCAATGTCCAGGTGTCCTTTGGGGCTTCTCTCAGGGAGCGTAACACTGGGACTGAGGCCGAGAAATCTTGCCCAAAAGACGTGCCAGGCAAACACTCCCAGTGTGCTACCATAACATGACTCAGGCACATCCTAT